>WAAG01019288.1:29350-50470 GCA_013390105.1 Tichodroma muraria | reverse complement strand
CAGCCCCCTAACTGGCCCCAGTTTGTTCAGTTTTCTCTTTCTCTGGATTCTCTCTGCTGGAGCTTAAAGCTGCTCGGTGCAGGAGGAGAGTGAGCTGGTGCAGCGTGCTCTGGCCACGGCCATGCGCAGTCAGCTGCAGACTTTCATCTTCCATCAGTCTTTCATCTTTGCGGCAGGAGAGCCCCTCTGGCAGGGCCGGGGCTGAGCCTGCAGTGTTCCCTCCTGGGAGAGGGATGCCTGGCAGGGCAGCTCGGTGGGTCACACCCTGGCCCCGGAGCCGGGTTGCCGCGCCAGGCCGGGCGGCCCCGGCCCCGGCCCCGGCCCCAGCCCCAGCTCGCCCGGCGTGGCAGCGCTGGCCCCGCGTGTAGCACCGGGCTCCCCGGAAACGCTTCCTTTAGAAGCAGCTGCAGCTGAGGCTCGGGGCTCTGCCCCTGTTCCGTGGGTATCAGCCAATCCCGCAAGGAGGGCGGGGACAGCTGATCCCGATGGCCCCACCTGGTCAGGGTCAGGTTGCTCTCAGGATCAGGACAAGAGTTGTTCTGGTGATGGAGCTGCATGTTCAGCCACAGGCCACTGAACTCATCCTCCTGCTCAGGATGCATGTGGCTGGAATGGATGGGTCATGGCAGAGAAATGGGGGCTGCCTGACTAAAAATGGAAAAAAAGCTGTCAGGGCTTATTTATCTTCTCTCTTCCTCTTCTACCCTTTGATTAGTTTATAAATCAATTTACTGTGCATTTAACTCAATAAGTAAGAAGCTTTATGAGGAAAGTGGATGATCTGAGATGGTTGTATTTGCTTTTGTAGAGTCCTTAATTTTTTATTAAGGACAAGTGGAGATCATATACACACCCCCTCATTTTTTCTGTGCTGGATTGTTCCCTCAGCATTTAAATGTCCTTTGCAGTCGCAGGGGACACACAACCCCTTAAAGTAGATAGAGACCATTATATAGAGTTTGTGTCAGATTACACAGGAGCATGGAAAAGGGAGAAAACCCACTTAAAAAGTAATGATGTGTGGAAACCAAAGGCTGTGTATGTTTTGTCAAAATCATGCATCCAGTGTCCACCAGCAAGAAACTGCTGTGGTCCAGATTAAAGACACCTAATGTAGTAGCTAATCATTTATCTGTCACGTCAGATGTTTGAGCTATTCTAGTTTGTTGTTTGCAATTAAATTTATGGTGGCCGCTTCCTTTTTATTTCCTACAAAGAGAAAGACAGACATCTTTCCTACTGAAAGCTGGGGACTCCTCATTTCAATGGGAAGTAGAGTTGTTTTTCTGTCTCAGTCCACCAGGTTACCCATCGGAGGATTTTCAGACCACCAGGTGCAGTTGTGACTCATTGGCATGCTTTGATCTCGACTCCTTTCCTCGTTGAGCTCTGCACTTCTGGTCACTGGGGCTGTTCACCAACTTTTCTCCTGTTCCAGGAGCAGGAGCTGTGCGGCAGCTCAGCAGTACAAGATGCTGTAATGTCACTTGTTTATACCCACACAGATTTCATGGTAGCAGCTGCTCATTTGATCAATGCAGATATCAAATACTGCTTGGTAATATAGGCATAGCAAATTTGAAAAAAAAAAAAAGGAATTTCTTGAAAGGCTTTTATATTTAATTAGTTTTCTATCTCTTTGAAGCCATATGAAAGTAAAAGTTCAATGGAAGGTTCCTCAAAATATGGTTTGCTGCTATAATAGTCTAAAGCTATGAAAAAGCCAGTTGTGTTTGTCCCTTAGGTGTGAGTTAGCTCTGTGTCCGGTTCTGTGACCTCCCTGATGAATTATCCTGGGGTGTTTGTTAAATAATAGGTTGCAAAAGATCTTTACAAGGTCACCCTGACAGGTGAAGACTAATTTCATGCTTCACCGATTGATTAGTTCAATTAGGAATGGATATTTAGGGCATAGAAAAATCTCTCTCCTCCTCAAAAGAAAAGGTTGCAGCATTTTTTGGAGGTAGGGCAGTTTCCACAATTAGAAACAACTTTCATGAAATATGTATTTCTCTGTGCAAATTAAGCTTTCCTCACAATCAAGCTTTGTCTTAATTTCTCTACAGAAAATGACTGCCAATAACCAAAAAAAAAGAATCATATTTAAATACTTCTGTCAATAATGCTTGTTGATCTTCAGGGTAGTGTAAACAATTCCTTACCAAGAGCTTAGTTTTGCCGGCAACTGCTCTGTTACTCTGTGAGAGTAACTAACTGTTGGTTTGGGTTTTTTTCAAGATACATGCTAGAAGTTTCATCTAATTCTGTGTACTTTCAGTTGCTTGTTTAATATATGATAAATCAGTTTATTATGTCAACTTGATTTGGATGTGGCCCAGCACATCCATGCCTGTCATAGTGCATGCTGCTGGCTACAGAAGTTGGGTGAAGTTAAAATGGATTGTTCCCAAAGTGCCTTCTCAAGTCATGAATTTTTTCTTTTTTTGGGGGGAAGGAAGGAAAAGGGACTAAATTAGTCCTGATATGACCCAAGACGAAAGTGCTACATGGTATTCCTGCGTATATCATGCTTAGCTGTGCTGTTTGGAATACCCGTGCTGGGTGGCAGCTGGGGGATTGTGGAACTTAGCATGGGGAAGGTTCAGAGCTGCAGAACCACTGAGAGCTATGTGTGAGCTGCAGCCTGTGGTGCCTCTTTTTCGGGCACCTCTGGTAAGCAAATGTGTTCTTGATAGTGGCGTGTCTTTCCCTGGAGACACTTTTGTTTGGCAGTGCATGTAGGCAGGGGAATCCATGGGGATTGTTCCTGGGAGGTGCCAAACTGTGTGGCAGCTCAGTTACCAGGCAGTGGGTGCTGCCAGGTGTGGCTCCAGGTGCTGCCCTGCTGTGCTCAGAGCTCTCCAGGGCGTGGGCTGTGCAGAGGGTGGCTTGTGGCAGGGTTCTGCTGGGGGTCTGTGGCTCTAAGGAGGGGTCACATCCTGGGGCAGCTGCCCGAGCAGGGGCACGGACATCAAGCACTCCAGGGCTGCTCTGCACCTCGTGCCTTGCACTGCGCTGGCAGCTGCATCCTCTGTGAAAGAGGACAGTTTTGAGATACAGAACCACTCTGTACTGCCTTTCCTTACTGGATTATCTGAAGAAGCAGAATTGGAGGTAAGATGGGGATGAGGAACAGTGATGTGCTCCAGGTAGCTGAGTAAAGACGGGGCTCAGCGGAGCTGTCCAAATGAGCAGTTTAATGGGGTATCAGTCCTTTCAGTCATGAGGGAGGGGTAGGAAAAGTTCTTTGTGCTGAGACTTCCAATCACCTCAATCTATTCTTGAATTCTATGGTCTAGAAAAATAAGGGGTCACTTGATTATATAACTGCCAATACAGGGGGGAGAGAGAGATTGATGATAGCAGCTCTCTAATCTACCAAAAATCCCAGCAGCAGTAATGGGATCCAATTATGACAATTTGAAGTTGGATTAGAAATTGAAATGAGGGAATATTAGAAGCAGTTAATAGAATTAAGTAGACTCTTTCTACTGCAATGCTTTTCAGTGGACATGTCAAGTGTTGGGGGTTGGGTTTCTTTCTTACAGAATTTTCTCCCATACATTGCTAGGGAACTAATTACTGGGTACTTATGGGTACTCAGGAAAGACAAAGGAAGTGGCCAAAAATCAGGGCAGAGGGTGGCATCCGTTCAGGGGGACTTCACTTCTCTCTGGGAGAGCTGCTCTCTTGGAGGGAATAGCGAGGCTGTTGGTTTTACTGCGGGGAGATTTCACCGGCACCACCGGAGCCCAGCTCAGAGTGACCCAGCACCGTCTGTCCGTGTGTGCCCGGGAATTCGGATCCTGCTCTCTCTCCCTGCTCTGCTGGAGCCGCGGTGCCGCGGTGCACGGCCCGCTGCTCCTTCGCTCCTGCTCTGGTTTCCCCAGGCCGTGTCCCGCACCCCCTGCTGCTGCCGGGACCTTTCCACAGCTCCAGCTGCGGCCGCCGAGCTCCTGACACATCTCAGGCAGCACCCTGGGCTTTCTGCTCACCCTGGGTGCCTGTGACAGTGACTGCACCAAAGGGGAAAGTGTCTGTGGTAAAAGACTCACTGGGCCCCGATTCTCTTTTGTTGTTGACACCATAGTTATTGTTTTTATTTTGTTTATCTTGTTATATGCAGTACTAAAGAACTGTTATTCCTATCCCCTTACATCTTTGCCTGAGAGTCCTTCAATTTTGGGATTGTAACAAGTTGGAGGGGGGAGGTTACATTCCCAGAGGGGGTCCTACTTCTGGCAGATGCCTGTCTTCCAAATTAAGACACCAAGCCAGCATCCTGTCAGGGTTTATTCATACAAAAACGTGTTTCCTCCCTAGCTGACAGAGCTGGGCAGTCAAGGATGTTAGGTTCCTTTCTACTTTCAGTTTGAAACTCTGAAATTGAAATACTTAAAACAAGTGCAGATTTCAAATTTCAATATTGAACAGTTCAAGATGGACTTTTATTTTATGGAATTCAGAGCTTTTTGCACTCCTCTAAAAAGGATATTTCAGTTGTATCTGTGATTGTTCCAGGATGGTAATTGTGAAAATGGTGAGTTTTTAACATGAAAAAAAGCACAGTGAAATTTGGAGAAAGTAGTTAATTCTCTTTTTCTTACAGTTTATCATTTCAACAGATCAGAAATCATAAGACAAAAGGGTATATTAGAAAAAGACAAAAAAACCCAGTAATTCTGGCAGCTGGCTAAGAAAATACTGCAAAAGGTCACGGAGTTAAGTGCTCATTTCTTGCAAAAGGTTGAAGAATCCCCTCAGAAAATGCCTTCCCACTGCCTGGTGGGTCGATTTCTAAGTGAACAGCTGGATTTTAGCCTCAAGTTACCAGTGGTAAATACTAAGGGACTGTTTTTGCAAGCACATTTTGCAGTTGACTAACAAACAGCTGGGCTATGTTATATTGGACACAAGGTTTTTCAGAAATCATGTTTGGAAGTGAAGGTTTCTGTTCTGTGTGGGATGGCTGCTACATGAATTGAAGCATTTTGTGTGCTTAGATTTAAATCTGCTTTTAAGCCCAATATTTTCAAACCTACCTGCCGTGTGAGCCCTTGATGCTCATTCCTTAGTCATGTAAATCTATGGAAGATGCCAATAGTCTGAATGGGAAGCTTTCAAATTCATAACGCTGGTTTGTAATTAATGCAAGGTATAGTTTAGCACAGGCACCTGGTCTGTAGGATCTGAAAGCAAAGCATGTATTTTATGATTAGCCATCTTATAAATCATCTTCAGTGTTACAAAACATCACACTTTTGGAAAGCTTTCTTCCCCTTTTAAGCATCCTCTCGTGTTTTAACAGCAGCAGCAAAAAACCCCTAGAAAAATCCCAACAGTATCCCAAGCAATTTATACTGTTAATGTTTCATTTCTGGTTTTCTGGACTTGCAAACCTGCAAAATTTCCCAAGTAGAATCTTTGTGTCCCAGCCCTCAGGCTGGAAAGTCTGCCCATCTCCTGTTGCTATTTACATAACATGAGTCACAATGAGCAACTTTTTATGTTCTGGTCTATCAATGCTGCTAAATTGCTTTTCATCAACACCTTGTTCCATATAAGATGAAAGCTCTTGAATAAGTTACTACGTTTCCTACCTGAAACTACATTTTCAGGTAGGAGACACAGCAAGTAAAATATAAGGAAGAGAAAACCCCCTCCAAATATTAGGAAAGACAGGATTATTGAAAGCACGTAATTATTTTTACCCAAATTGATACTACACTGTTTTGATAGGACAAAAGTTGAAGACATCACATTTTATTCTTAAATAAATCTACTGCACAAACATCCCGGTCCATACCCAGCTCTGCCTTCACAGATGATTTATAAGAACTTTCCTCCTTTCAGACAGTGCATTTGTTATCCGTTCATCTGACTGTACATTGAAGTGATGATAAATGTTGGAAAGTTTCATAGGCATTAATTATTCCATGAAAATGGAAATAATTTGCATAATTCCTAACTAATTATTGGTGCATTTTTTGGTTGAACTTAGAATAAATGCAATCATTATCTACATGGTGTGTGAAAATAACTTACTTTTGGGGGCTGCGTAACCTTTCAGATTCTTTATCATGCTGAAACCTTCATAATTAGTATATTATCAAAGAATATTTGCTTGGCTCTGTGCAAAGATGAACTAAGCAATTTACCTGGGTGCTAAGAGACTAAATAGATGGCCAGATAGAGACTAAATTGATATTGAGCAAAACTGACTTATTTTTCCACTGATCCAAACTGTAAAATCTTCATTAAAGAAAACAACTCCATGATCTCTCTTTCTGACCACCTCTTAATCCCCTGAGATTCTAGGAAATCTACAGTAAACCAGTGTCTCAGTAGCTGGCTTTTATCTAAATGTCCTGCAGGGACATTACACCTCTTCCCTTACAGGAAATGGAGCTTTCACACCTCTGTTCTTTCCTCCTGCAGCCCGGGATGCTCCTGGGAGCTGGGATCCCCCCCATGCTGGCACTGCCCTTGCCTGGCTCCAGGGAGGTGTGGGAGCAGCCAGGCAGCACTGCCTGCACTGATGCTCTGATTTTTCCAACTCTAGCGGAGATAGATCATCCATCCATCCATCCATCCATCCATCCATCCATCCATCCATCCATCCATCCATCCATCCATCCATCCATCCATCCATCCATCCATCCATCCAAGCCTGCCCATCAGGGAGTCCCAGCCCCGTTGCCCCCAGCCAGAGGGGATGTGACAGCTTTCACTGTGATTACTTACTCCTCAGAGAGTGACAGTTGGTTTTAATTGCTCTAATTGCTGCAGTAATTGAGGATGAGGTGTTAGTAGAAGTTCCTCTCTACTTCTGCTGGTTTTCCAGCAGCTTATAAACATGTAGAGTAAATCCATTGAAGGAGCACTAGCAATGTTAAGCTGTAAAGTCCACTTAAAACCTTTGTTCACAGGATTAGAGACCAGGAAAACTGAATTATTGTTGCACCAGAAATAAAAGTAACTTTGAAAAAAATTTGTCCCCTTTTCTATTGCATTGTTCTTTTCCACATTTGGAAGTAAATGGAAAATGTCTGCTTTTTTGGTGAACCCGACAGTATTTGCCTCTGATTCTCTACTCCTAGTCTCAAAACCAGGCTTTTTGCTGTCTTTGGTCTGAGTGTCTTGAGGCTGTGGGTGTGCTCTTGCTCTTACTCTCATCCAATAGTTGGCAGCTTCAGTTCTGGAAAAACAGATGACAGCTCACAGAGTAATGCAGTTTGGTGGGGTTTCATGGCAGTCTTCTGAGGTGCTGAATGAGGTCATTTCTCACTCCATAACTTTGTCTGGAAGAAGGAATGTGTGTTCACAGCAGAAATCTTCCAGTGACTGTAAACTAGAAGCTGTACCTGTGTCATATGAGTAGAGATCAAAATTACTGGCCTCTTGGAAAAATATGGTACCAAATGGCTATGTCGAAAATCTGGGGGGGAAAAGATGAGTGGGGGGTAGGAACAAGGGCTGAAGGGTACATGTTGTGACCAGGTGAGACAGAAGAAAGGGGAAGGTGGAGCTTTCTAAAAGAAACATGCAAGAAACCAGTAGGTGCAACACACTGTGAGTTTAGAGGTGAGATTATAGACAGTTCTGTCTCCACACAGGGAATGCTACATTCAGTTCCAGAGCTACAGAAAAAATAAGTGAAGCATTACAGAAAATTGAATCAAGGAAGGGATAAATTTTGAGGACTAGAGGGAAAGAAACTCTGAAAAGCAGAACATGTACAGTTATACATGTTATTTATACATTATACTTATATATGATATACCTACATTATACATATATATGACAATCTAATTGTCAACATATTACTTCTGTGTAAGCACAGATGACTCAATTTTTGTTTCATGTTCAGCAGTGAGGTGGGCAGTAAAGGGGTATCCATTAATACAAATACCAAGGGAAGAAAAAGTTGTTGGTAGATGCTTTTAGTACTGCTGAGGAGTTTCCCAGGGGAAGTGTTACCACCTGAAACCTTCCAGCTGAAGCTGTGAGACCACTGGGAAATGTGATGTAAGAAAGGACCTTTGTGCAGCAGATGTAGCTGGACACTGTGATGTGGGATGTCGTCTAGGCAGGATGGAAGAGGGGAAGGCAGTGGGGGACCAGAGTGGCTTACCTGAATCTCTTAACACACTGTTTGTTTCAGACCTGCATCAGCCTGGGGCAGAGCAGCCTGCCCCGGGTGCTGCTCCTGGATGTGTCCCTAAGGAGTTGTTTCTCTGCTGAGCAAACCGGGGTGACCTGGTTTGAACGTGGGAAGAACAGGGTGCTCATCCTGACAGTGTGCAGTACCCATGCAAACCAAAGGCAGCCCTCCAGAAGACAAAAAGGCACCATTTCCACACCTGCTCAGAAGAACAGGCAATATTGTGCTTTTCTTCCATTCCTTTTTCAACACTGGGATAACTGCTCAGGCTGCGTGGTATAAGTACTTAAAGTTTCTGTGGGATTAGGGATTTAAAGGAGAAATATGATGGCTGCAGTACCAGATTATGGTAGAATTGTGTGGGAAGAAACAGGATCAGTACTGGTCTAATTAAAGTCAATGAAGAGGCTTTAGTATGAGTTTGGGAATGATGAATTTCAAGCTGAAAAACAAATTGGCGGAACGTTCATGTGACATTTCTGCTGTGGACTGTGAATTTAGGGAAGTTAAATTCTGCTGAACGGTGACAAAAATACTTCCTTCTGTAAAGAGTATGAAAACAGGAATTGCAGCTCAAAACTAAGCTATATCACCTTTAGGGTGTGAGGGAGAATATAGACACAGAAGAGTTGGCAGGTTGGGGGCTTGATTTTAATGTTGGGTTTATGGAGGTTAAGTTTTTCTGTGATTTTTTTTTTTTCTTTTTTTTTTTTTTTTAAGGATTGGAAGGAGGGAGTATTTAAAAAAGTCAAACCGAAACCGAAATGAAAGAGATGTCAAGCTATAACCTAACCTTGGAAGCAGGAAGAAAGGAAGGTGGTTGAGATGGATGTGAGGGTAGAAATCCATCTGTCACAAACATCCCAGGTTGGAGGGCTGTGGGAGCTCAGGCAGCATCACCCCAGGACAGGGTGGAGGAGCAGCTGACCCTCCTTCCAGAGGCAGCCCTTGAAGGTGGGGAAGGGATGAAGGAAATGAGAGTGCCTGCAGCATTCCCTGAAAGCGCAAGTCGTCCTGTGACCTCCCATGCTTTGGGGGGGTGCAGCTAGAGGGTTGTTCTGTACTGTGAGTTTTTCACATATCATGATCATTTCCTTTAGAAAAATGTAAGGAATTGTCAGGTTTTTAGACCTTGAAGGACCAGTAGTTTTACAATTACAGGTCTTAAGTTGAAGATCTGTCCTACACGGGTCACTAAGGGGCATCCTTTCTGAGAAAAATTCACTGATTTTTAATCTTTCTGTGGATACCTGGGCTAAGCACCTTCATTAATGCTAATAAACCAGGCCTCACTTAGAAAAGCAACAGAAGCCATCATGCTTTTCCTTCCCTTAGTCTGTCATTTGAATGCCAGTAGTTTTTAAGATCCCTTCTATATTCAGAGGTCACAGAAAACTTCAGGCTTGTTTACTCAAATCTGTAAAACAGATTTCGACTGGAGATTCTGACTGGAGGTGACTAGTCTAAGTAATGTAAGTATTGAATGTGCTCTGCAAGTGCTGCTCTTACCAAGCTTTCAAAATTGCACCAAATCCCATCAGGGACCCTCACAGGTACAGTCTGTCAGAGCTATTGTGATTTGGGGCACATCCAGAGCAGACCTGAGACCTACACTGTTGTGGCTGTGGAGTGGAGGAGGTACCCTGTATTAAGTAAAATCTGTTCAGGGAGAGATTTTCCCCCAGATTCTGAAGGCCAGTGGTTCTCAGGTAAATTCAACACTTCCTGTAGGAGTGTGAGTCTCCCACCAAGCTGGCAGGATGCCCACAGCAATCAGATCATTGAAGGCTTTGCGTGCCTTCAGTTGTGATGCAGGTTCTTGTTGACACATTAAGAGATAAAGCCAAGCTTATACCAGACTCCAAAGCATTCCTGGGGAGGAAAATAAGCCAGTAACTACATTGTATTTTACTTTTTGGAGCACTCACTCATTTCCTCCTACTTGTAATTATTGCAAGAAACTGGCAAAATGAATATTTTACCTCTGGTCTGTGCACATGTCACTGTTTTCTATAAATTGCTTTTTTCCTGTTATTTATTTGCAATTCTTGCCTCAAAGGAAGGAAGAAGAATAATATGCCAAGGAAGCTGAGGAACCTCAGAGAAAGTATAGGAGATTCAGGAGAAAGTGTAGCACCCACTATTCCTTTCTTCTTCTTTTAAATAGAAATTAACCTCTCTATGATCCTTATTAAATTAGTTGAAGTTTAGAACTAACTATGCAGCTCAAATTTAGATACTAAATTTGCTGATATTAGGAAATTTGATGTAATACCTAGTTATAAAACAAACTAGCAACACTGTTAATTTGACTTTGGTTTTAATTAACCCAAGTGTGTTTTGATGTCCTCCCAGGACATCACACAATCTAAAGGACACTGCATAAAAGCTGCTTGCTTTGCATTGCAACTCAGTGCAGATTTTGGAGCTGATCAGTTATTTTTACCTTAAGGCAACATTGATCTGCTTTGCACAAAGTTAGCAGCAATTGTTTAGTGTGCTGAAGTCGTAATGATATGTAAAAGCTAATTAATGATGGAATTTGTACAGGCACATGCTGCTGTTTACTGGGCTTTTGTGACAATAGCTGTCCTAAAACAATTCCAGAAATGGAAGATTAAAAATAAAAAGAGAAATGGAAACGACCTAATTATTCTATAGAGGGGAATCCGGTACTGAGGTGGGTAAGCTTCCCCATCCCTGTGAATACCCATATTCCATAAATCCTTCCTTCTGTACTTGGAGTTATGTGCCTGAGATCCGTCATGACATTAAAATGCCTTTGTTAATGATAACTCATTAATGGTGATTACCCTGTACTAATAACTCTTCACAGGCTTCTTCATTCTTGTTATCCTTTTAAACTCTAATCAATATAAAAGGTTCTCTGATCTTGTGGTAACTTTCATTTCTGCCCACCTCCTATTTAAATGGAGTAATCATTGCACATGCTGTTTTGTTTTGTTTTTTTTCTATCCTTGAGCTGAGCCTCCTTTGCAAATCACAGACTAATTTTGTGACTGGCACACTGTGCATGGTTTGAATTGTAAAGGGTTAGATTCAGAAGCGTATATTTGGACTCCTTGGGAGTTAGAAACACAAAAAGAGAATGGGAGGAGAAACTTGAATAACTGAGACTTTGAAGAACTAAAATTTGTGTTTTAAGTAAACGTTTAGAATTTAACGTATATTATAGACCTGTAAATATTAGTGTCTGAAATAAAACCCAGGCAATTTCAAGATAATAGGACTTAACTGTGACCTGTTCCCCAGTGGAGCAGAGGACTAAAACTCCTTGGGGGCAGGGAAATATATTTGCAGTTTAACTTCCCAGTTTGGCTCAGCTTGGTTTTATTCCATCTGGGACTGAATTTGGCAGATTTAGGCCAGCAGTTTGAGACTTGAGTGCTTTGAAATACAAACCATCTCCTTTTGGTGGATTATCGCTACCTAGGGAGGGCAGGGCTGCAGAAGGTGAGCGTGGTCTCTCTGCACTGGGTAGGATTAACTAAACAAACACTCGAGGAACAGAAAGAGGTTTTTGAGTGAGGACTTGCTCAAAGCAGATGCAGCTTCAGGTGGAGCTGCTGCTCAGGAGTAAACTCATGCCAGTGCTGAAAGGAGTAAGAGCAGCTTTGCAGAGTGTTTCTGAGGTGATGCCATTGCCAGGCAAAGGTTCACAGGAGGCAGAATCTTCCAGGGGCTGCTTTTCCCCTGCGTGATTGCAGGGCATGTAAAGGCCAACATCCTTCGTTTGATGGGGATGGGATACATCCCACCTGCCTGGTTGCTTGGGTGAAGAGGCTCCTGAAGTCACGTGGCTGGGTAGGATTTCCCCTCTTGTTTTTCCTTCTCACCGTCTTCATTTCAAGGACATTCTAAAAAGTGAGAGGTGGTTGAGAATAGGTCGTTAGCGATTTACATTTGTTCTACCCGTTTCTTCCTGTGTCATGTGACTCAGATTTTTCTGTATTTCTTAGCTTCATTTGCTGGTTTGGAATTACAGTTGGGGATGAGGCTAATTAATATGGAGAGATGATGGTGCTCTTTTAGAAAACAAAGGTATTTGATAGCCTTAATGTCTTAGTGTTTCATTGCTCAGGGCACACAGAATGATCAAATTGATTCTTTTTCTTCCCAGAGCAGAATGACTGGGGGTAGTGCAGAAGAAAGAGGAGAACTGGCAAATACAAATCCACTGTTGTGCATGTGCATCTTTCTATTTTCAGGGAAAAGAAGGATTTTCCTTGAAATACTTGGGATTTTAACCTTTTTTTGGCATAGAATTATGCACTCATCTTCTCTGAGTGGGAGATTGCAGAACCACCCTATAAACAGGCAATGCATTCTGGAATTTTTACAGAGTTACTGTCTGGGTGCTTGCTGATGTTTTGCCTTGTTGCTGGTACTTTGATTAATGTGATGTTCCTGCGGTTATCAGTGGAGGGACAGCTCGTGCCTCTCGTGTGGCTGCTCCTCCCCACCCCTGCCTGTGAGCAGGGGAATGTGATTCCTGCGCTCTGCTGCCAGAGCAAGCTGCGCGGAGGTCTGCAGAGAGGGAGCCCGGCGAGTGCCATGTTACCAGCTGCAGTGGTGCTGAAGACTGCTGGGGGTTATCATCCAGACAGAACTGATTAAAAATGAAACCTCTTCCTGTTGCTGTACCAGTCATGTTTTCAGGGAAACCGTGTGGTTTTGGAACATTTGAACTTACCAGTTTGGATCAAAAGCTCAAGCTTTCTACTAAAAGCTTTCAGTTGGGCTTTGTAGGCATCACACCACAGGATAAAAACCTGCTAATGTAGCTCTGTGTTGTTCTCTTCGAATTTCCTGCATGGATTAAGTGTAGCAAAGAGTAAATAATTTACAGATAGTTGTGAAAACGATGAAATTTTAAAAAAATATTTGAATGTGCTGTTTTATACTGGTAGCGTACAGTCTGCTGAGAAATGATGTGCAGAGAGGATGAGCACTTGCTCCTGGTATGAGTTCTTCCAGTGGTGCAGCTGTCTGATCTGTACAGTTCTGCAATGGCAAGTGCTGCTCCTTGTGCCTCAGGTTACTTTTCCTGACAAATTCAGGCTCATATACTGGTAAAGCTGATACAGGGATGGAGAGAATTGCATTTTTTTGCATCACCAAAAGGTGACTTACACCATTTAAGACAATCTTTGCTTTACTTCATTAAATACTTAATTTCTTATTGAACCAATTGTTACTTCTGCTGTTCAGTTTTTTTATTTGGAGAAGGCTAAGGAGAAGGCTTGAAGGAATATGAAGGGTTTGTTCTCTTGGCATAGTGAAAATGGGAGCATGAGTGGTGGTGTGAAATCTGCTGGTCCGTGGGCTCTCATTCTCTGTTGCATTTGCAGAAATAGCAGGCTCAGATTTTTGTATTCCTCTGTGATTTCACTTGTTGCAAGCTGAAATACAACGCACTTTAGAAAGATGATTTAATATAGCAAAAAATACATGCATTTCTTTCCTTTCCCAGTTATTAATCATTTATATATCTATAAAAGTGGCAGGTTTGCCCTTGGATTTTGGTCATAGGTCATTATGATTTGCAATCCAGTATAGATTCTGTTGTGGCTTGATACAGGGCAGAAAAAGAGAGCCTGAGGTATGAATAAATCATTCAGCCCACTGTAGTAATGTGCAGCAGTTTGTGTCACCACTGCTTTCAAAGGCCAACAGTCTGACTTGACAGGAGCAGAAAGTTTTAAAAAACACAGCATCCCTGTGTTTTGGTCTGCAAAATGTAGCAATGGTGATTAAATATCTGAAAGTTCTTGTTAAAGGTAGTGAGAGGTCTTGAAGTTTGGGGAGCCTTTCAGTAGGGGTTCACCACATGCAAATAATCAGTCTTTCAGATCATCAGTGAAACCTGGAACTAATCAGCAAACTGGACATTTCTTCTGATCAGCTTGACAGAGGCTGTATCTAAGATGTCAAGATTGCTATTGTGTCTATTTAAAGAAACAAAGATATGCTTGGAAAACCCCACTATCTTATTTATCAGATAACAAGGAGATAACAGAGTTTTCAAGAGTGTTATTTATACCTCTTTGCTGTTTATTGATACTGCTGAAATGAAGGGGCTCATTGGACTTGCTCACTGGAATTAGTTTTGGAAAAAACCCTGGGTTGTAAGCTACATTTCTCTGGGTTTTGCTTAGGCCAGGTTCTATGTTAATTAACCCACGCACATTTTCAAAACTCAAGCTATCGATGCCCCCAGAGCAGAAACTTAGTGTTTCAGACTTGGAGCTTTCAAGGTTGTTTGAAGCAGTGTGGAAGCATCTTTTGTGGTATTTTTCCATTCTCTCCAATACTCAGTTCCTGATCTTATTATTCTTTAAAATGCATGGGAAATATGATTAGTTTTAGTTCAAATACAAATAAGTAGATCATAGCAGACTGTGAAATGTGGATAAAATCCTTTAAATTACATTGTTTTATTGAAGAAAATTATCTCAGTGCCTCTAAGATGGAAAGGCTGAACACGAAAGAGATGTTTACTGAAAAAATATATTGATAGCAGCTTAGTATTCTGCTAATGAAAATTATTTCAGTATATTCTGCATTGGCTATTGAAATCACAGCATTATTTTTTATTTACACAGAAAAACTGTTGCAAGACTTAGATGTGTATCCTGAAATCTTTGAAATTACATCTGCTTTAAAATTAGATAAATTTTTTGTTAATCAGCATCCTATGATTTTATTCCAATTAATCTCTTTTGTTCTAGATCTTGTCCTTAAAAAGGGGAAAACAAACTGCATAAGCAAAATTATCCATTTCCTATATCTCAAAGTCTTATCTGGATAAAGTGAGAGGTAAGCCCTTTATCCTCCTGGATCAGCTCTTGAGGAGTGCGCTCACCTGGCTGTTCAGGGTGCTGTGGGGAAGTCTGATACCCACTGCACATTGGGCAGCTCAGTTTAGCAGAAGAGGGCATTGCTACTGTTTGATAAATGGGCATCAAACTCCATTTCCATGCGGGACTGGGATGGTGGTGTTCAGAGTGTGATAGAGGAAATTGCAATATCTCACTGGGTACAGCTCGTCCTGCCTGCTGGATTTTGTACCCTGTGGGTCAGGTTTAGCTCCTTTGATGTGCTCACTGGAGCCTCGGCTTAGCTGTGACTTCTGTTCAGGCTCCAAAGGCCGTGCAAAGTAAGAAAAGACAGTTCCAGCTAAGGCTGGAGCAGGGTCTCTGGAGCAGATGTCACACCCACAGCCTGCTGTGCTGAGCTACTGCTCACCCAGGCCTCTTTGTGGCCAAGTGTCATCTTCGGCACGAGGCCAGGCAGCCCTGAATTCACCCCCAGCACAGTCCTGGCAGCCCCACTCCGACAGCTGGTTTGTGTCGCCTGAGTCTGGTCCTAATTCACATGGCCCTTGAATCTGTAATTAACATTGTTGACCTTTAATGGGTACACTTGTCACAGTTTTTTCCATATTTAAAATAGCACAGTAAAACTTACTTAATTTTTTTAATATAACAGGAAGATTAAAAGGTCTGGCCTTGTAATCATAGCTGTGATTCTGTGCAAAAATGGCTTTTTCAGTGGGCAATAGCAGGACTATGAGATAAAATCCAGTTTTATCGTCTTTCCTGTATCTGGTTCAATGGTGACCTGATAACTGGGCAATCCTCTGTTGCACCTGTGTGAGACACTGAGATTCTGTTGTCTGTTAAAATGATGTTTTGGGTTACCATTAATAGCATTTTTCAGGGAATTTTGATTTTTTTAATTAAAAAATTACAGTCAAGTAATTTCTTCATACGTGATGGTGAAATTCTTGTGCGATTGATTCTGAGAAACACATATTATTATTTCTAAGTTATCTTTTTTATTCTACTGAATGGTGAAAGCCATTACAATATCCTTTTAACTATGTTGAGTTTAACAAGAAAAAAATCATGCTTAAAAACAAGAAGTGGGAGAATGAAATAATTAGGTGTATCTTTATTGGAGATTACAGTTCTACCTGAGTATTTGTGCCTGTGCTTGCTGTGGTATTAAAATTATGACTTTTTTTGCAGCCTTGATTGAATCAGAACTGGCAAATGCCTGGAACATCCCAGTGCTGTATTCTGCAGCAGCTGAGTAAAGGGGCTGTTTGAGAGAAGCCTGGCTGGCTGGCTGTCTGCAAAGCTTTCTCGTGCTGTGAGGCTACTGGATCGCAATACACTGTTCTGGGACAGGGTGCTGTAACCCTCATCATTTAATCCGGGAAGGTGAGGGATAGGAGGAGGAGGAGGAGGAGGAGGATGGGATGGACTGAGAGCTGCTGATTTGGTTGCTGGACAGCAGGAGACATGTCTGGGCCAGTGTCTGAAGTGGAGAGTGATGTGCCTAATTTGGAATGACCATCAGTGCACATTTAAAGTGAACTTTGTTTGTCCTTATCTCAAGTCCTGCTCAATGCGGTTTGTTTTCTCCAGCCAAGGAGAGAGGTGTAGCTGATCTGACGAGCTTTGTTGTCTTCCTCGGCTCAGTGTGTTACCTTACACCTGCCCTCCGGCTTTGGTAGTGGCCCAGACTTCTCAGCTGTTCGATTTGTCTTTTCCTGCTGGGTTCTTGGGAGGTACTCTGGATGTGAGCGTGTGCTGCCAAAACTGATGGTGAATGTATCTGTGTGATTTTTGTAGCTTTCCTGTATGAGCTTTTTTCTCCAGACTGAGTTGACTGCTTAGATGGCATGGAAATAGCCATTATGTAAATAAATACTGTTAGCATTTTGAACAAAAATTATGCCAAAATTCCCTATCCTATGAAAAATCACTAATACAGTAGTTAGTGAATAGTATGCAAAGCAGTGGTCTCTAAACAGTTAAAGAATTTTCATTATGATTATCATTACTACTGTTCATTTCTAAACTCAGCACTATTGAGGGAACAAGTAATTACCCACCACTTAATCATTTGAATCTTGAATTCCCTCTTGAGCTTCCATAAGTTCATTTTGTAAAGTGATTCAAACACCTCAGTGTTGTGAATCACATGTCTCCGTCACAGCAGTCTATGTAATATTTGTGTATGTAGAGAGACATTATATAGAGTTACATTTTTAATCGATTACTATAAATATTTTATTTGAGTGTGAGGGGAGTTTACTATTCATAAACTAAGATCTTGCTAACTGGGATTAGGTCTACTGCAGACAAATGCTTTGCAAGCTCTTTGTGTAGTTCCAACAGTTCTTGATGATCTTTACCTGTGTGATTTCTTGCTCTACCTATTTTTCATCTCACTTCTCTCATCTTTATAGAAGTGATTTTCAGTCTGCATCACAAGATGCTTTGTATCATGTGGCTTAGTGATAAAATGTTGGGGGGAACCACAGCCACCGAGTTCTGCCAGTTCTTCTTCAGTCCAATCTTGGGAGTTAACAGATTGATTACCCAAGCTATTGGATTTCTGTGATTGATCTTGTCACACTCAAGTGTTACTGGCATTGGCTTCATTATAGTCTAATATCTGTCTATATAAAATGTTCTACATATAGAATAGCTTTAAATTGCCAACAGAAATGCCATTGTTGGTAGCAATTCTCTGCACTAATGCAGAGCATCTGGAATTGCTTTTTGTCAGGGTATTGTTCCACTGAGAATTCTTATGTACTTTCCATCGTGTTCTCTTCAGGATCCAACTTTCTTATGGCCTTGGAGTTTCAGTATGGTACAAATGCTGAATTTATATTTGCTTCATCCCTCTGATAAGAAGAGACACACATTTTCTGATGTGTAGATCAAACCCAAGGGAGTGATTAGAGTGCCAGTCTAGAGGGTCAAGAAAATGTGTCCAAATGTGATTTGAATCCGAGTATGGTTCTTTCCTGAGGAAGAAAGGTTATGCTTTGGCATAACCTGAGAGACGTGGATGCTGTTAGGAATCTGTTGACCCACCGAGGAGGAGTAAACTGTGATGTGCTGTGTGCTTGATCAGGAGGACAAAGCTCCCTGCTGTGGTTAGCACCCAGCAGTGCAGGTTCCTTGCTTCGTTCTTCACCTGGGATGGAAGCAGGGCTCCTTCAGGGCCAGCTCCCTTCTCAGCTGAGTGCCTGGACTGCCTACCTGTGGATGCATTTACAAACCTTGCAGAATTGCCGTGCTGCTTATCAGACAAGAGATGCTACCTTAAATTCATAATGACGTAAAGGCTGGTCAGGTAACTGATGGAGTTTTGTCTGGCAACTCACAGATTTGTTATTAAATTAATTTCATGTTTCTGAAAAGCACTACTTTTTGAACAGGCTTTGGTGTTCCATGTTCTTAAAATGCTTTTGAGAAACACAGCTCTTTGTTCTAGTCAGATGGAATCTGCTTTTTATTTCTTTACACCGATAGAATACACTGTGATCGAGAGACTATCCTGATACAGACAACACTGCTTTATCAGAAAACTTGTATTGTCCATCCCTACTGCTGCATTTGATAACTGTCTCCACTGATATTGACAAAACTCTCAGGAGAAAAAAAGAAAATAAAAGAAAGGAAGAACTGCTCTATACTAGGTGCAAGCATATTGCCTGTGAAGGAGAACTCTGTGGGAGAGATGAGCACCAAGTGCCCCTCTCTGAAAAGGTGGAGGTGTGTCCTCTGGAGCTTTGTGCACCATCATTATGATTCACCTTCTTTACTGGAATATGAACATCTGCATCTGACTGAATGTGCTTGAAATGAGGGCATTTAAATAACCCAGGTGCTTTACATTTAAAATGGATCTACTGTGCTGCCAGGTATGGGGTGGGTTTCGTTCCTCCAGACAGGTGAGTTCTGGGCAGCAGGAGTTTGGAACCATCTTCTGTCTCATGAGACACAGATCAGCTCTTTCCTCCTCCTGCTTTAAGTTTATTGTTAGCCAGCAAAAGCTTTAATCATCCCTTTCTGTCCTTATCTGCCCTGCAAGAGAACAGTTGTGAAGATGACTCTGTGCTTCTAAACTGGTTTCTCATTCAAAGGGACCTAATAGTGGACAGATGGCCAAACCCTGGAAAATAGGAAATGACAGCAAGGAGAAAATTCCCTCTGCCAAATAACTCTGCAGCTCATTGGGTGAAGGGAGCAGGGGGGAATATTCTATTCCCATCTCTTAATGTGATTGAATCCGACAGAATTTCATTTTGTTTGGGTCAGATTCTCTGCTCAGTGTAAGATCTGGAGCATTATCTTCTTTATCTCTTTCATCTCTTGGATTGCTTAGGCAGGCGTTTTGATGAAAATGTGTCCTAGGTGTTCTTTGAGTTCAGGCTGCAGCCACACGAAGGAGAAATGACAGATGGGGCCATTTGAGTGAAATCCATCTGCTATGATAAGGCTCCGAAGGGCAGCCTTTGAAGGCTTGTTGGAAGCACACGAGCAGTGCAGTATTCCAGGGGGCTAATGCCTGCGCCATTTTCCTGTTAATTCATTTGAGATTTAGAAAACTTCTGAAAGGAAATACTCTCAGATGAAACTCTTGCAACTCTGTGAGGGTGAGACATCCCTGCACCCTGGGTGGTTGTGACTTGAACCACCNAGCATTTCTTGGGATGGACTTTTTCTCGTTTTCCAAGAGAAGCATTTCAAAATGTACTATTTTAAAACAGCCCAAAGCTTCACATTTATAGAAATCTACAAAAAATATTTGTTGAAATTTTCATTCATGAACAACTTTGATATCACGTGAGATCATTATGCATGCATTTGATTAGGATGTCATTTTGAGATGCGCTTGTGAGATCAGCAGAGATGTTTTTTTCCCAAACTCTGTAACTGAAAGACAGAGAAGGAGGGATGGGACAAGGACTCCCATCAGGGTTGGGAAACTAGACCTCCACAGAGGTTAAAGGTTAGGATGCACTGCTGCACTGTGTTAAATACCTTGTGCCTCTGCAGTGCTGAGCACCTCAGCTCAGGTGAAACATGCCTTGTTGTTGCTGCTTCTTCCATAGCCCTGTCTTGGCTTTGCTTGAAGTTCAAATGGGAAGTAATCACCAGAACCTAATTATCTGAATACTTGATGTGTCATTGTCTAGGTTCAAGCATTTCTGTCTTTGATACCTACAAGTAGAACAATTTATTTCTTAGTGTGATGATGAATGAAGTCTTGGAGTCAAATGAACTTCCTTGTTCTGGTTTGTCTGCTGTTTTGGTAGTTTATATATGTGGATGGAACTGGTGGAAAAATGGGTGACTGGGATGTGAAGGTAATGTCAGATCATTGTGGCAATGACAATAAGAATTTATTTGGGACTTGTGCAGATCCACAGCAGGAGTTTACCTGCACCTACCTTATGCACAGTTCTTGCATAAGAAATTCTCCTCAAAGTATTTAGCAATGAAATTAACATAAAGTGAGCTGGCTAAAGAGCTATAATTTCACTTGCAGTTACTCATTATTCTGTGGTAAATCTTAATTCAGGTCTATAAGAAATATTTTTTTCATTTTAGTGTATTCATTTAGGAAAATCAAGGAGTTACTTAATATGCAGTTTCCATATATTGAAACATTCTTTGCATTCCTCTTTGTTCCTTCAACTGTTGAAGTGTGTTTCAGCATAATCAGCCTCCCAGTGGATTTTAGCATGAAAACAAATCTCACTTTAATTTCACAAACTTCAGTTTACTGAGCAGTGCAAAGAAATTAAATTGCCTGTTTGCAAACAGAGCCTCCTTTCCTAGGAAACATTTTTATAATCACTTGCAATTTCCATGTTGCTCTTTCCATTGTGGGTTTTTAACTGTTGTGGTTGTGCCATTAATCAAGAGTACAGGCAGGGGAGCAATAACTCAGACAGATTTTCTGCTTTGGGACTTTTGGATAGTGGGCTCAAGGAATGGGGATGATGTCAAACCAGAGCTCAGTCACTGTAAGGTACATCTGCCAGATGGGTGGTGACAGTGGGGGAGCCAGCAGGTTGATTTATATGTTGCTGTGAGCCTGGAAAACCATATTATCTG
>WAAG01019288.1:2028-25529 GCA_013390105.1 Tichodroma muraria | reverse complement strand
CTCAGCCTTCTATTTTAAATTTTTTTTTTTTTAATGAAGAATTATTTTGGTCCTGAAGAAACTGAAATGATGCTATTACAGTGTGACCTCATAGCATGATGCAGTGATGGTTCCCTACAGAGGTAAACAAGCAGTGAGTGCCATATGTACCCAGTTCTGTCCCTGTGGAAAATATGTGTGAATGTGGGGTAGATTTAGTCAAAGTTAGCACTCCTCTGCTTGAGGAAAAATAGCAAAGTATGACTGTGACTAACTGAATAATTGAATGGATAATTGAATTCATTTCTGAAGGCGACTGCTATGAGAGGTGTAGCTCGTTAGTGAAGAGAAAATAACTTCCTTCTTAAGTCTTTTCTGTGAACCTACTCAGATGATAGTGCGTGGAAATGGATTTTAATGTGGCTGTGGTCATTTTTTGTATAGGTGCATCATTAAAATCATATCTAGTATGTTGAGATTAGAGTGCTAACAGCTAACATCTCTGATGCTAACAGCTGGAGAGGACTGAAGTAACCAATGCACAGATTATATTATGAATATTAATTTCTGGCTATTTTTCTTGTTTGTTTTTGTATGCTACTTGGCCAGCTGCAGGTGTGTGGCATGACTCTCCATAACACAGCATTTAAAGAGTTACTGAATTACTTTGATTTTTGCAGCATCCTGCCTGCAGCTTAAATCTGAACTCAGTGCCTCTGGGTTTGTGTGCACCTCTCTTCCCTATGTGAGGGGTTATCCCAGTGTACTCAGTGCAGAGTTTTGGACAGAAACAAAGCAAGACACAATCCAGCACAAAGTCTGTAATGAGTCTGAAGCACTCATTACAAATGTCACCTCTCTATCTACTCTTGATGCAAGAAGAGCTGCTTCTGACAGGCTTCTCTTCTGCATTTGGCACTTTGGCACTTGACATGGCAGATAATCTATGTAGATACTGATCCAACAGATTCCTCTGTCTCAATATGCTGAAAAGGTACAGGTGTATACCCCAAATCAATTAACTCATCTTAAAGACTTCAGACTGGAACTTTCACTGCTGAGTGTCTTCTGCCTTCTTTGACCTGCACTGGTTTAAACATGTATCCCTTTTATTAACTGTGTCTAATCCATATAGGGTGAAATCTAGGTAATATCCAATATTCTCTTTATTTCACCTCTGACTATTGCTGTTTTGTCAGTTCAGTTGGGAATGTGTACCAGAGGTGGAACCTGTCCTATTGTCTTAGTGTTACCCCACGTGGCATGGATCTAATTTCCAAAGTATTAGTTTTAAGCTAAAAAACACCCCTAATAATTAAAATGTCCTTGCTTTTAGTAGTTTGGAATGACTGGGACTGTTACATTTGTTACATTAGTTTCAGTATACGTAGTAGATCCTGTGGTGATCTTTTTCCTTCTGGCTGAATTGTTTCCTCTGTTATCAAAGGGATGTCAGATCTTTTTGTCAGTTCCACACTTCATTCTATTTCAGTTCTATTTCCTAAAGAAAGATGTAGCTTCGAGGCTGATAAGACCTAGCACTGACAGATTGTTATCCTTGCCCCTTGATGTAAATTAATAAGTTCCTGCAAGTTCAAGTTACTGCATTTATTTGTCATTTACCCATTTCAAAAATATTAATATGATGAGACTAAAAGAGATAATAGTAGTTGTACACTTGTGGGCTGCATAACCCTGTTAGTTTTGAAAGCAGACTCCTACTATCGGTGCTTTCATGTGACTGTCACTTTGCATATGAGAAACAGTTTAATTCCTCCACCTGAAAACCAGGTGGAAAGAAAGGACTTGCACTATCAACCAGAAATGATTATACCTGAGTCCTCAGTGTGTGGTGCTACCTACAAACATCATCTTCTCCAGGAGGAATGTGTTTGGGTTGCCCTAGGAGCAGGTGTCAGGTGTCTGTCTGGTTCTTCTGTGTTCCCCTGCCATAGTGGGAGTGGAAACAACCCCGTCTTCAGTAGTGAATGGCCTGGGAAGCCCAAAGGCAGGTCTTTGGCCATAGCAGAATCCAAGCAGGCTGATTCCTTAGCTGCTGGCAGTCAGTGGTCACAGAACAGCTCCTGGTGCTCTCTGGGTTTTGTCTGTTACGTATGTCTAGGCTCTGTCTACAGATGAGATTTTTACCCCTCTGCTCATTTGCATCTGCGTGTTCTTTCATTCCATGCTAATTGCTATTCTGTATTTCACTTCTGTGACATGTCTGTGCCTTATCTGTCACTTTTTGAGCTTGCAGTTGCTACACATTATTAAGGCAAATTATATCATAGCTGACAACTTAATAGATATTTTCCTCATAGTGACACAACTCTACTCTTTCATGTAATGAATGGGCCAGGAGATCACCTCCTTTTAAAAGGCCTTTATTGAAAGACAGCTCTGGGTGGGGGCCCGAGAGGTTGCGCACACCGCCGCTGCTCCCAGTTAACGACACTGAGGAGAAGGTTCGCAGCTTTGTCTCTTGGCAGAGCTGGGTCGGCCAAGCTGGAGCTTCCACCCTCACAGGAGTCACTAAGCAGACCCCTGTTGGCTCGTAGTCCGGGGTTGTCATGCTAATCAAGCACTACCTAGGTTATGGTGACCAGATGAAACCCAGCTCTGGGTGATCCCTGGGGTTCAGCTGGGCTGGTGCTTTGTCCTTACTTTGTAATGTGTTGGTTTGTTGTTGTTATGTGTTGGTTTGTTGTTCTGAGAGTCCAAACCGCACCAGAGGGCCCTCATTCGCACCAAGTCCTCCTGGGAGCAGCAGAAGTGTTTCCTGATGAGAAGGGAAAGGCACAGGGGATCAATGGACTAAAACCATGAGTAGGGGCTTATCAAATGCATCAACAATATGCTTCAACAACAGGTAAGTAATTAACAGGCATCAACAAGTGATAATTAACATGTTAAGTAATGGTGAGTAATTAACATGGTAAACACTTTTTAACGAGAACACTTAACAGTGGTAAACTAGAACTCACAATTTGGAATTTATTCCCTACATTTCATGTTGGTAAAAAAACATGCGAGTGGACAAGTCTCTATACTTTTAATCTTCCACATCTCAGAAAAAGCAAATCCATGCCACTGTTATAACAAATAGTAATAGGATGTTTTTCCTACTGCTTAACATAACAAAGCAGTCAGTTAAAAGAATAATTTATAAACACCATGTATTTCCATAGAATTAAAACTTATGGGTCTTATGAAGCTGACTGGCATTGTACTCCTGATTTTTATAAACCTTATTTGTTAACAGCTGCATGCAAATCAAGGAGATGATACCACTTAAAGGAAAAGAATTATGGCTACAGATAAAAGCTGTAATAATACGCTGTCTGAAGAGAATAATTTTAAAGGAATATTTGAGGGTTGTTGAGCACACACTTCACCACGTTTCTCAGAATTCTGTTTTCATTGTTGTAAGAGGTGTAAAGAGTGTGATATTTAAATTATAGGGAGGTGAGGAGATCTGCAAATTTCTGAGGAGAATGGCAGGAACTGCAAACAGCGGCAAAGCTGTTAGTGCCGTCTTCAAACAAAAGAATAAGGACAATGTGTTTGTACTGAAATAAGGTGGCTATACAGAGAGAGAATAATAAAAAATGGGTTTATACTCTCAATTTGCTTGCTTTAAACTGTTTTAAAAAGACAAAACAAAACTGTTACTGTCCAGCCCAGGGCAGCCCCACAGCCAAACACTCCCAAAGCCTACTAGTACCTGCCTTTTTATCATTTATTGTTAATAGAAAAGGAACATTCAGCTTCCTCGGGGATTAGAGTGGATGCACCTGCAAGTCATGTTTGGAAAAACAGGAGTCTAAATTGCAGAAGAGGAGGAAGAGCCTTTCCTTTGGGGAAAGAGAAGTTCACTTTATGAAGAAAACAGTGTAGTAGTGAATTGTGATGGATTAATTTTAATTTAATCTTTGTCTTATTATATATTAAAGTGCTGCTGTGGAGGGTATTTCTTTAGAGGTTAAACATCAGCTGAGACTTGAAAGTGGAGCACGTGGGGCAAGCTGTGAGGTTGTGAGGAATGGTTTGGTTCTTGATGTTTGCTTTGTAAGTGGAAATGCCAAAGTTTAATTTCCAGTCAGTGCTCAGCCAAAGTACTTGTATCATGACACTGAAGGACAATTCATACATTTTCATGCTGCACTGGAATTTGGAGAGGTGTGGTCTCAGGCTTTGAGACCAGCCGTGAGTGATTAAATAGTTTTAAAAACAAGACCAAACCAAAGGCAGGCAGTTGGGCACCTGCGTGGGTTGTGATGGCTGCCTCAGGCTGCCCTCAGCTGAGGGCTCTGAGCCACCTCTGCTTTGCTTTTCTTGAAGTTTTCATCACTTGTCCAGATTTTACCCATTTGATAACATAAAGCAGTGAAATCTGAGGCCACATTAAGAATTACACTCACATTTCAGGGCTGGGGTTGGGCTGCCAGGTTGTGTTCTGTGGTCAGATCCGCACATCAGGCAGAGTCGCTTGGTGTGGTCGCTTTACGTTGGTGTCTGCTGAGTTCAGAGATAGTGCTTTGTCCTGACAGGTTTGAGTCTGTGTTGGCTCTGTCAGCTGCTAGAACTGCGTCTCTGAAAGCTGGGATGTGGCTCAGACACTTCTGCCTCTCACTTGTGGCTGCAGTTCCCTGCCGAGGCAGGGGTGACCCCTGAGCACTTGTGATTTCATAAAGCTTTGGCTCTGCACTGGAGTGGCTTGGAGCATTCATAAATTCACTTTCATAAATCACAGCTCAATGGATTTCTTCAAAACCTTGAGAATTGTGTATTGTAGTCTGAAGTGCAAGATACTCTTAATTTTCATAATTTAGAAGCTTTTCTATTCATAAATGCTTTGTTCACTTCAGAATTGCCATGAGACTGCTTGGCATGTTGGATGTGCTGTGCAAGCTTGGTGTGATACAATTACAGTTACAATCCTGCCTTCTGAGAAATGTCCTGAAGGAAATGATGAGGGAAAAAGGTCTGGTCTGTCTGCATGTGGCCCCTTATAGTAATTGCTAACTCAGATGAAGAGTCATAAAAGGTATTTTAAAAGCTTAAAAGTGTACTCATAACTATTGCCCGTCCATTTTCTTTTTCACTGGAGCCCTGAATATGCTTTAGCCTCTGAATGTGCACCATTCCTTGGGAAGGAGAAATTTGAATTGCTATATTTTGGCCATTATATAAAAGGATGCTAAAACTGAAATAACAAAAATAAAATAAAAAAAAAAACCTACAAAGCCAAACAAACAAACAAACAAAAAACCACACACAAAAAAACACCTGAAAATATTGATGTAAAAAATAAGAAAAAAGTAAATACACAGATTATTGATATCAGAAACAGACAAGGATTAGTGAATCCAAACACTGACAGATGTACAGGAATAAAGTTCATTGTCTTTACCATCTGAAAGTTAAAGGCAACAGAAGAAAAAAAAATAAACCAAGCAAAAAATCCCCCAACCTGTGACCCTTACTAGATTTTTAACTCACTGCAGAATTGTTTCATGTACACACTGGGGAGTAGCAAAGGTGATTGTGGCTGTGCGCTGCACACTCAGTCCTGGGAGGCTCACTGTGATAAGGATGTTCTCCTGTGTACTGATCTCTCTGCTGGCAGTGTTCTGCTTTAAGTGACACTGTCAACACCTGTAATGTTCCTTGGAGCTGAACCCTGGCTTGGCCATGTGCCATCACCCATAATCTCTTGTGTAAAAAGAACTTTCATTTTAACCCTGTTTGGTTCAGAAAGAAGCCCAGTTACACTTTTTGTTAATATTAATGCTGAGGCTGTCACAGTGGGGGTTTGAAACCACTGCATTTGAAACTGATGATGAGAACCTTTATTTTTCATATGATCTTTCTATTGCAAACAGCACAAGATGACTGTAGAATAAACCTATAAGTAGGATTGGAAGCTGGAAGAATACACATTGAAAAGTTAATTTATTTATAGACTTTGGGTCTTGCTGGGATTAATTCACCAAAGATTCTTCAATCCTATCTTCTAGCTGTGTGCAAATATGACCGAGGCAGGTTATTGGCCTAAAACTGGAATAATCTCATTGACGTGTCTGTGATGCTATTTTCGATTGCTCTGCTACTGTTGTGATGTGAAATTTTGTTACATTGTTTGTTGCACAGAAGCTTTCTGAATCTGCACAATTCACCAGATATTTGTTACATCCTCCAAAAGAAATCGACTTCCCAACAGGTGCCTTTGCAAGGAGAAGGTGTGGGGTGTGGGAAGATTTCATTGTTGTACATTGTTTTGGGTATCTCAGTCTGGGGGTGATGCTGGTACGAGATAGTGGCTACAGAAACCCGGGATCCAGTGAAGCTGTTGCAGTAGAGCTGACTTACATTGATTTCAGTGTCTATCAAATTATGACTTGTGTCAATTGTTGTCCTGCTTCTGATAAAAAAGGTTTAGTAATGAACCTGGCTGCAGCATTTCTCTATAGAGTGTGACTGATGTAAAAAAAACCACCAAAACATGAAACAACTGACATGAGTATTTTTACAGACAAATACTTTCTCCCCTTTCCAAAATTCAATGTTTGTAATATATTTGATGTGACATGTGTTTTCTTTCTTCAAACTCATTTTTTTTTGACAGTGCCCTTCATTCAGTGGCAAGGACTAGAAGCTACCAGTGCAGAGATGAGCTGCCTCTTCTCTCAGCCCTTTGTTCTCAGATTTTGCAGATAACTGGCAGATCTGTCCCCCAAAAAAGGCAGGACCTATGCACCATGCTGCCTGCACGATACAGATGTTGGCATTGCATTGTACTGCTACAAAAGCAGAAAACTTTCCTCTGGCAGTGCTTTCCCGGCAAAGCCTGGAGACTCCTCAAAAAGTGCTTCTGCTCTTCTAAGCTCTCTGAACAGGCTCTGTCCCAAAAGCTGTGCTTAACAAAACCAGCCACGACAGCTTTGATCCATGGAGAAGGAGAAGGAAAAGTCTCAACCAGGTCCCTCCTACTGCATGCCAGTGCTAGACTGCAGAATGTTGGTGGGTTCTGGATTTTAGTGATGGGTTGTGGTCCAGGACAGGAAATGAGTAAACTGAACTGTGACTTTGTGGGCAAATCTTGTCAAAACTGATGCACTGAGCTGAAAGTCTAGAGTGGTTCAGGTGCTCATTCCCAGTGGGATACCAAGGCCCTGCCTCAGGAGAACAGAGTTATTTGTCAAAAACATGGGGCAAAAGGCAGTGCAGAGGACTTTTAGCCATCAATTCTACTCTAGCCCTGAAGTATGGCAAACCTTGGAGCTTGTAGTGATTATATACTTGTTACCTTTAAGTCAGCTGCTTAAATTCTTGTTTGACTTGTTGCGCCAGTGAGAGTGTAATGTGCATGATAATCTTAACATTTTCTTTTTCATTCAGTTTTAATTTTAGCAAGGAACAGTGAAAGGAAGAATTGCTGCTGGTGTGGGGTAGGAGGGAGCAGATAAATTATTCCATTAGCATGGCTCTTATTTGTGATATTGCTTAACTAACAAGGGCCATACCAAGCAAACTCAGTGACTTTTTTTCCATTGCCTTTTTTCCCTTTTTTTCCTTTTTTTTCCGTGTTGCCCACCACAGTGGTACAAGCATGAGGCTTGTGTGTTCTTACACTTTGTTCTGCAAATGTGCAGTGTAATATCAATGGTAAGACTGATGAAAATATGTGCAGCATTTGTTAGGGCAGCTTGCTTGTCATCGTTTCCCTCTGTCATCTGCATCTTGCTAAAATGTATGAACACGTTAAACTCCTTGGGATAATGGTGTGTGATGTGTGTCTGGCAGTGTCAGTGGCTCCCAGGCCATGTTCTGCACAGCTCCATGTGTGTGATGTGTCTGGCAGTGGCTCCCAGGCCATGTTCTGCACAGCTCCATGTGTGATGTGTGTCTGTCAGTGGCAGTGGCTCCCAGGCCGTGTTCTGCAGAACCTTTCAGCTCTCACACATCTGGGTCCTGCTGTCCCCTCCGCCGTCTGCACTCGGATCAGGCCCACAGGGGACTGGGGACACAGAGCTGCTGCTGCTGGGGGAGATTCAGGGGCATCCTTGATGTGAAGGCACTCAAAGGACCACTTTGAAAGGGAAGGTACTTTTGAAGGGTTGCCAAGCCCTGCTTGATGCCATGTCCCTTCTACCAGCAGGGCTTTTCCTCCTTTGTGTGCAGGCACGGCCCATATGTGAGAACAGTCAAACATAAGCGGCCCCTTTTGCCTGTTCTTGCTGAACCAGAGCAGGCCTCTGACCCTTGCCAGGCAGGTGACTTTAGCTAATTTAGCTTGTAGATTCTATTACTGACACAAATAACATAAAATACATTTTTTTTTCCCCAAAGGCAAGTTAGTCTGGATTTTTAGGTGGGTTTTTTTTTGCTCCCCTGCCTCTTTAATCTCTGCCTTAGCAGTCAAGGTTGATGAGCAGTGTTGAAGATGTGCTGATATAAACACAACCAATTGCCAAATCCCTGTGTCAGCCTTGTTAAATTCATGTTTGTGTGATTATGGGGTGTCATTTCTGCATTTATGTAGCTGCAGGCACTTTCCTGGGCTCCCAAGCATGATCCAAACATTGAAGGAACTCTGCTGTTTCTTGTTGCATTTTAATATAAAATAATTTTAGTGTTTTTAAGTGTGACTGTCAAGTTACTGTGTAAGGATCTTGAATGAATGAAGTTTCAAAGTCACAAAAAACCTGGAGTTGTGTGGGATTATTTTGGGTTTTATCCAGGATAACTAGGCTCTGGGCAGTTACAAGTGTGCTTTTAAATCAGATAAAACTTTTGAATGTTGTACAGTTCAGCTGAGGACATGACAGGTCCAGACCTTTCTGCTGTTGCACAGGGGGTCATATGCGGGGTGTGGTCTTTAGAACTTCTATTTATTTGCAAAATGCAAATAAATAAATAAAGCCTATAACTGGAATTTAATTAATTCCTTCTATCGTCCTTTCAAGCATTGGTCTCTCTAAACCAGACAAGAAACAACTGTCAGTGTTGACCCCTGAAGAATACTTAGTTTTTGCCTTACCACTTACGATATGGTGTCATTTCTGCATTTAAATATCTTCAGGCAGCTTTTACTGCATCCTGGCTGACTTGTTTTGTGGAGCTCTTGACTGCTGTCTGGAAACCCTGCATGGTTGGATGTGTCCCCACCGTTTGGGTGCTGCCACAGACCGATAGAGAACTTTCTCACTGGGCTGGCCACTGGACAGATTGTCTCGTCTTGGTTCCTTTTGCTGTCACCTGGAGTAAATGTGCAGTCATTGATGTGGTTCACTTGTGGTTATCACAGAGCTTCATTTTATCCTCTCTTGGCTTGTATTGAGGTGTATTTGGTTTGGTGGTTTATGTGTGCTTGCTCTCCAACTGTACTCATTTCTTCCATGTATTTTCTATTTAACATGTCATATTTCTTACATCATAACTTACCGTGGAGCCAGAACCTCTTCTTGGGGATGTTAAAAGGAAGAGCAGAACAATTTTCTATTAGCAGCCCAAATTTTGTGAGGGCCAGACGTCCTTTGAATATACCATTGAATATATCCATTGCAATCAGTGGGTGAAGAGATTCTGATTATCAGCAATTATTTCTGATGAAAGAAGCCTGAAAAACAGAGTATCCAATGAGCTCTTACTTACAATTGGCACACAGAAATTGGCTGGTGTAGTTGCTTTAGGAAGCCCAGAAAAAAGGTTCCCCTTTATGTTACAGACATTTTCAAGTAATCCCTGGCTATCACCAGGGTGACTTTTTGCAATACAAAAAATAATGATTTTTTTGTGAGATCTGAAATACTAGGAAAAATTGAAGTCTGAGTTCATTTCCTGAAAATATGTCCAGGAGCTTTAACCTTTTCTTCAGATTTCATAGGAATGATTTATATAGGATGTATATTTTTATGCCCAAACCTAGTTATTCTAACCAGCTTGTAAAAAATATCAAATTGTGACTTTAGTCAGCTGTTCCTTTGACAGCAGCCCCTAAAGTTAATGTAACAAGCTAGCAGAGCTTTTTTGAATTTTGGTGGGTTTTTTTTAAGTGGAAACTTGGTTGCAATATCCTTTCAAAATTCTGTTGCTTGCTCAAATGCAGATATTATGTGCATAATGAGGGGTAAAACTGACAGGACATGTCTGTCACTGGAGTAATGAATATGAAATGATCAGTTTGAAATGAATGAACTGTAAAATACATAATTATCATTCAATGTTCCATACTTTTCACAATAAAAAGCATTAAATGAAATTTGCAATAAAATGTGTCCCATCTGCAGTACTGTAGGACAAAAGCTGGGATGTCACGGGTCAAAATCATTCATATTAGCAATTCATAGAGGTGGTTGGTAATTAGGGACCAAGTGATGAGGGAAAATAGTGTTTGATATTTAGTTATGAGACTTAACCAATTAACTAGAAAAAAAAACCACAAATGGGCAGAAGATGCAATTTCATTTTTCTTCCATCGGTCTGTCTTTTGTTTGACGAAGTTTTTCTGCACTGGCCGGAGCCCTGGAAACTCGTTTTACAGCAGACAGTAGTAATTAAAAAAATGATCTGTTTAATTATCAGGGAATACTAATAAGGAATGAATGGAAGCTTAGCTGTTTTTGAGATTAGAAAGACAGAAATTAATTAATTTTTAGACATAAAGAATGTATCTTATACAAGTACTCATATCAAGTTCTTGTGAGCAATTAATTATTCCAGTATTATAAAGTACCTGTTTTGGAGAAAAAACTACCGATTGCATGTAGTATTCCAGTGTTTCTCAAAAGCAGATGTTTTCTCTAAATGTGTATTTTCATTTCTGGAGAAGAAACACAGCCAAGATGTCACTACCTGAGCATGAGCATTCCTTGGGATTATGCTGCCCGAGGGCAGGAGCTCCTGTCTGGCTGCCCAGAGATTCCTTCACCCGTCTGTGAGTGCTTGCTGCCTGTGGCACAGCGGAATGTTTTACATCCAGGGTCAGAGCAGCAGCTCTCCATCATCCATCAGCTGGTTCTCCTTCATTTGCCTCAGTGCTGTCAGAGCCCTGGGATGTGCCTGTACCTCACGAGCCATGAGCCATGTGTTGCCTTGGTGGGCTCAGGTGGGTTCCCCTGCTGGCAATGTCACCTGGCAGGCAGCAGGGCTGTGCTGGAAGGAAGGAGCTGGTGGATCTCTGTGCCTGCTGTTGGGGACGGTTGCCCAGCAGGAATCACTGCAGCAGACGTCCCTTGGTTGCCACATGAGTGAGTGAATGTCCCATCCCACAGACGCTGCTGCCTCATCACCTCCCACGGGTAACCCAGCTGTAGGCTTGATGAGGTTTTTAATGAGGAAGAGGAGGAGGTCTTACCATGTGGTTTTGTATGGTCAGGCAGATTGGTCAGCCTTGCCCCAGTTCTTTGTTTCCTGTGGGATCCCCTGTACGGTGTGCCCTAAGTCTAAAAGCCTAAATTTTGGTATTGCCTGAGGAAGGCAGAAACACAGGCAGGAACCACAAATTTTTGAAGGAGAAACCCTAAAAGAAGCCTTGGAATTATATGTATCTTGGCATCTGATGAAAGGCTGTGCAGACCCCAGAACACAGGCTTCAGTTATGTTTAATACCAGAGGGAGTGGGAAAGGTAACCCACACATTCAGGTGATCTCCAGGTTTACTTTCCTCTGCTTGGACATCTCCTTCCTCACTGGTTTATATGCTCAGGCTACATGAGACAGGGACAGTTGTACAGGGAGGTTCCTTAGAGTCAAGATTCCAATTCAGATTCAAGATTTAAGAGAGCTAGAAAGCTGTCTTGCATTGTTGTGGAATTTGATAGTTTGTTCTCATTCCTAAAGAGGCTGAAATACAAAAAGCATCTTGGTGCTGTCATTGGGTTTATATGGGGACAAGAATGTGTTAGTTGGTGCAAGGTCAAGGTCCAGCTCTGACTGGAACTCTGGGGACTCTGACTCCTAATGAAGGCAAATTGTGCCACACTTTCAACCCAAGCTCCACCTGTACCAAGTAATCCATTTGTTCTTTAAATGCATGAATGTGGATATGAGGAAGGAGTACTTGCTAATGTAGGAATCGCATTTTAAAACTTGGCTGTTGGCAGTATTATTTCTACATAAATAGACTGATATGTTTCAAAACACTCAGCAATTAGGAGACACTTGAGGACGTTGAGGGAAGAAAGAAAAATAAGAGCCTGTTTCTAGGTTGAAATGCAAAAAAAAGGTGAGGGAGCTTTGAGGGAAGAAAAACCATTCAAATAGGATCAGTGATAGTTTTAGGTTTAAATCTGTAGAAAATGTACTGACAGAGAAGATTGCCTTGGAAAAAATAAAGACTGTATTGATAATGAGGTGCATAAAAATCAATTAAATTAAGCATTGTGTTATAAAGTCAGAGCTGTTTATAATCAGAAACAGCATCTTAAAAACACAGTTTTTTCATGCAGTTCCTAGGTCTAGATTCAGCTGTTAAAAGAAGACAAATGAAGTAGAAAAAATTGAAGTGTAGCTAGAATAGGTCTGAAGAGTGCAGAATGGTTACAAAAACAAGGTGTGGTGTGTTCACCATATGGGTTCCACAGCCCATGGAATTAAGGTATTCTCTGCCTTGGAGAGCTGAAACACGGAGGTCTTGATTCTTGCAATGTCTGAAACACCCACATTCCCATTGAATTTTGGGGAGTAGACAGCTCATTATTTGTTCTGGAGTATATAGAAGTTTCAGTCAGGACCACAGACTAATAGGAGATTTTGTATGAAAGTGCAGAGAAATTGGGCTCTGTCCCAAAAAACCTGCTGTGCTTCAGGAGACAGCAGAGAGTCTGTCAGAAAGGAGCCACATGGACAGAACTGCCCTGAATGGTACCGAAGCAGGAGACACTCCAGTGTTCCCTGTGTCTTGCCTGTGTGTCATTTACTGCATTCCTGTGTTCTGCTGGGACTGAGCAGGGCATCATTATCAACAGACACCTGCTTTGTCCACTGGTGGTACTAAAACTTATGTAATCCTTGTTTTATTCATGTGTGGAAACATGTGACAAATGCCATTTAAAGGCATATTCTGAGAGGTTTGGAGTGAGGATGGAAAGTCAGTTAATAGATTTATTTTGAGATACATTTTGATTTGAGACATCTGAACACAAAATAAATACTTGCAGACTTCCTGTTGTTTCTCTGTGGTGCCCTTCTATCTGCATTACTGGTAGTTATTTTGACCCTTGGTGGTTTATCTGTGGGTGTGGTCCATGGCTGTTGGACAGGTTGTGATGACCTGTGGCCGTGAAGAGAGCTGTGCCACCCTACCTGTAAACAGCTTGCAGCAGAACAGTGAATGTGACACCTGCAGTCCCCCTGTGGCCCTCCCATAATGCGCAAGTGGTGCAAGACAATGAGAGCATATGTACTCTAAAGGGTTCCCATGCCCTCAGCTCTGGATTTCTGTGCATTATCACAGAAAATTTTCACTTGACCTTTCAGCTTCATGAGCCTTTTCCCACACAAACGTGCCTAGAATTTATCATTTTCCGTCAGTTTCTTGCACTCTTCCTGTTATTCCCTCTTAAAGATTGGAGTTGCTTGGTTTTCATCAGGGAATAAAGCTTCTTTTCTATGGTGCAGTCACAATTTCAAAACCAACATGGTTCATTTGGAAGGAGTGGTGGCCATATGAAAGAAAAAGATGAGAAGCTTCTTTCAGGATCTGCTGGATGGAGTAAAGGACAGGCAATTTGCAGCAGTACCTGTCCTATACATGGTCAGCTTCTCTCCACTGCAATATCCTTCAGCCTCTGCTGTATGGAAATCTGTAATTTTAAACAAATAATAAAAAGATGAACATTAATACTTTCTTCTATTTTTTAAAAGAAGAAACTACTTACTCTTTTAAAATCGATGGCATTAGGATTTATTTCATTTCCCAAGATTTCCAAATGTGTTGGCTCATATGTAGGAGCATAGGATTTCAGTGGAATGGAATTTGTGATAGCACTCAAGTCTGTGCTATCAAATAGTGTGGCATTAAATTTTATAACAGGTACATTTTTTTTAAGATTTTTTTTCATTTATTTTAGCCTTGTAATTGGGGTTTTAACTTGGAATTCTTCAAAATACTGTTCTCAGCTACAGAGTATTCCTGAAACTCTTGAGACATAATTGCATAAAACCTAAAGTACTTTAATATCCTTTTTTAAAACTTCAACTCAAGGTACTATTTACAAAGGAAGACGTGCTAATTTGAATGATACGGTGCTGAAAAACCTTCGAAAATCTGCTTAAGCAGTGTTAAAATGTCTCGGGTTCTGTAGTAGCTGCAGTATTCACTTTAGAGATGCCATAAATGAGGCATTCATAGGGAGAAATAGCAGCAATTGGAATCCCCTGGTTTTGGTATTTCAGGCAGTAAGAGGGGTATTATGGAGGCAAATTTGTTCTTTAGTTGAATAGGGCATCCTGCAGGCCTGCAGTTCCTCAGTGAGGTCTGTCGCTGTTAGGGACTGCTCTTGCTTTTCTGTACAACCACTGAATTGGATTTGTTTTGCTTCCTCTGAAAATGCACTGTCATGACAAAAACGTTCACTGAAGATCTGTGTGCTCCTCAGCATTAGTGAAATATCTGGATTATCTGTGAGGCGCTGGTGCCACTCAGTGCAATGGTGCTGGGAGCCCTGGTCAGCTCTGACAGAATCCTTCAGAGCTCACCCCCTTCTTGTTTGCCTAAGGAATGAGAGTCAGGTTAATTTACAATGCCTGCTGTTAATGCTCATAATGGAAAAATAAATACACGTTCTGAACAACTTTCAGCCCAAACAAAAGAGATAAAGTGTGTAGGACTGGGGCAGCTTCATACAGTAAGCGTGGAGTTATTAAATATTGAAGACAGTTAAATTAAATTATAGAAGGGCAAAAAATATTGGGCATCGCAAGCTTTTATGTCTTTTTAAATGAGAATGAAGCTGTTCATGAGGAATTCACGTTGAATTGAAGATCAGCATTGATAAGCAAGATAAGTGAAATGCATTTTTGAGTACAAGTAAATACCTAGGAAAACACCTTGTTTGTGAATTTTTTGTGCCCTCCAGAGATCAGTGAAAAGATTTTTAAACCGTTGGATACTTTCCCCAAGATTTGTAACTGTGTAACTTTCATGTCTGCCTGTGCAATCCAGAAGTGCTGCTATTGTCCCTGGATAGCTGTGGGACAGACTCATCCCCTAATTCCAATTTTGTTCCTTGGGTATGGGACATATGCAGCCTCCTGCCCTTAATGTTGAGGCATGAAAACTGTGGGAGCTCAGAATTCAGGTTTGCATTCTCTGAAGTCTGTTACAACAACTATCAATAGATAAATTTATAAGGACATGTTGATGAAGGCATTGAAATGTCTTTTGTGTTAATTAAAATAATTTTTAAGCTTGAAGGTACTTCAAGGCCCAGAGACCACAACTACATGGTCCATTCCCTACAAGAGGGCATTGAGACAGGGTGTAAAGGCTATTTCCATGCATATGAAAATTCAAAATGTGCCCTTCAGAAATAAGGATTGAAGTAAAAAGTGCTGCTGAAAGTTTTACATCTCAGTATTGTAAGTGAAGTTCTACGAAATTTGCAGATAGATTGTTTTGTTTCCTGAACAGCACAGGTTTGGGTTGAGCAAAGCATTCACAAAGTTCCTGTTAAATGTTTAATATTAATTTGGTCAGTGTTAAGAAGTTTCTCTCCTCCCTCACAAAAAAACCTGAACAACTAAACAGATTTACAAGAGAATTAAACATATTTATATCTGCATAAACATCTCAACATGTCAGAATAAGCACAGAGTATGTTATTTTACTTTAGAAATAGCCAACAGTAATTACTGATATTAACAAGTCTATTAGGCAAGGAACTCAGTACTTTTGGTCAAATTAGTTTGTAATAAGAATTAGCTACTAAGAAAAGAGTCTTCCTTTTCAAATGTTCCCAATTTTTTAATATAAGAACAAATTTTGTGGGTGGGAACTGTCATTATTGAAAGGCCTTCTCTCAAGGGCCAGAAAATGTGTTTATGGCAGAAAACTTAGTGTAGTGTGTCTGGTGCAGAATAGGTTTTTCTGTGCAGCACAATCAAAGCAATGCCAAGATATCCACAGGAGCTCCACTGAGTAATTTAATGTTGCTGAGATGCACTGCCCAGAATGTATTGCTCAGTTAAAATGTTCTCCAGAGTTCACATCTCATAATCACACATCATAAATCGTATAAATTCTGCTTTAACTGATTTTGGTGTCGAAACTCCCATTGCCTTAATTGGGGCAGGAGTTTCACATTATTATTTTATGTAAAAGCACATAAAGCATTATGGTTTAAAGTTGTCTATCTAAAAATAAAATCAGAACATAACTACTGGAATTTCAGTAATTCAGACAATGGCATCATAGGGAGAATGAAGTGTGTGAGACAGAATAAATTTCTTTTCTACAATTTGACAAAGCATGTAAAATGTGTTTTATATCTGAACATTTCTGGAAGGTTTTTTCCATAAACTGGGTGTTTGTAGGTAGGGAAACACAGTTCCTCCTGATAGAGCTACTCAATGTTTTTTAAATTTTTTTCCTAATACTGAGAAAGATTTAATCCTGTACAATGCAAACATTTATTTATTTCTCCTACTTCACAGCCATTTTCAGTTTCCACTTCTTTCTTAGTTTCTTTTTCCTCAAAAATGCATTTATCCATGTCCTTGTTTTCTCTGCGTTCCAGAGGAATTCTTAACCTTAGAAGGAATTCCTTCTCAAGCTCCAATCCTCATTTCTTTAGTGACCTAAGCCCACAAATCTGCCTGTTTTCTGAAAATTTTTTTTCTTAGCTGCTACTTTATGAGGTTTGGGATTTTGCTGCTGATTTTGTTTTCTATTCCCAGCTCATTCTGGAAATCCAGGTTACTATCTCAAGACATACCTTGGGGGAATTAAGGGCTCCTCTGTTACAAAACTACATGTGCACAATACAGTCACATGTATGACCCATGTGATGAGGACTTGCTTAGTAAAACACACAGTCTTGAAATGCTTCATTTACCAGAAACTGGAGCAAATGGAGACTCCAGTGAATTTCTGTTGAGGATATGAGATTTCAAAATTTCTCAGTTCTTCATTGAAGAATGAACATGGCATGAGCCACACTTATGAGTCAAAATCATCTTCTGACCTCACCCTCTTCCAAGTTTCTCCTTAGTCCAGAGCCCAGGGCTGTTAAAGCTCTCCAGAACAGCTTTCAGAAACTCAGCAAAGGACAAGTTGTGGTTTTAGTTGCCATTTCCTGTGAAACACCTGAGGAACTAGCCTGGGCTGTGGCCACTGCTGATCCCAGAGGTGTCACTGTGGCGTTGACCCAGGGAAGCACTGTCCCCAGAGAGGAGTGACCGCCTGGTCAGTGGTGTGCTGATCTGGGGGCTTTTCCAGCTGGGGGATGGTGCCATGCAGCCATCCCTGTGGCAGCGGCATCCCTCGGGATCTGCTGTGCAGCATCCCCGGCAGGGCTCCTGTGCATGCATGTGCATGTCTGCTGCATAGTCTGCTGCCCAAGGGCAAGCTGGCAGTCTGCACGGGGGCAGGAAGTTCAGGCTCTGACATTCTGCAGGAACTGATGGGATTTCCTGCATGCCTCAAAGGCTTTCTGGCCATCCTCAGTTTGGTTGGTTCTGAGGGGAAGGCCTGTGGATCAGGCCTTTCAATCACCTAAGGGGATTCCAGGCTGAGCTGAAGATCATTGAAGTTAGCAGATGAAAAGACTTAGAGCTGAAGGAGGTGGTAAGAAAGCCTAAATTTTCTGCCAGTTTTTCTGGAATTGACAACCTCTTTAAGCTAGAGATGAGAGAACATGTTATCAACACAATTAAATGGAAAATAAATCCATTATGTTATTTAGAGGAGACAAAGAAAGAACACATTTGCATTCGTAAAGCAATTCTTAACCATTATAATTTGCTGCCACAAGTTTTAGCTGCCTGAGGTTTAGATACTGTCAGTTAAGTCAACTGACAATATTGAATCTGCCCTGGTATCAGGAGTTAAAACTTCTAATAGACACTTTTTTTCTTTTATAATTCTTTTATAGTGTGTTATTTTTGGATCAGTGACATTTTCTAACTGATCTGAGTCAGAAACGATCTGAATTTTGGAAATACCATTGTAGTGTGTCCCTTCTGCATGTGCTGCTTCCCACCCACTCCCCTTCTCCCCAAACAAGTGTCTGTCTCAGCTTAGAGGAAAGATGGCTTTGCTCATGAGATGATGGCCTCATACATTTTGTCCTTATTGTACTCCTGTCCCAGCTCTGTTGCTCCTAGGCTTTGAGCCTTGGCAGATTTAATGTTCAGCCTGTGGTTGCCCTCAGGAAGTGCCATGCATGTCTTGCAGTCTCGAGTATGCCGTGGGAGATCAGCATGGTTTGGGGTTTTAAACATCCTCTGGGCTTTCTCTGGGTTCGCTTTGCTTCATGTGGGGCTGTCCTTACGCTGGCTTTCAGGGCAGAAGTTCTGTGAGTCCTCAGAATGGGGCTGGTGTTCATGGCCATTTCTGCTGGGGTGCTCTGGAGCCCAGAGCTTTACAGAGGGGCCCTTTTCTGGCACCCTTTTTTTTTTTTTTTTTATTGCATCCCAAGGCTTGTGACCACAGCCTTGGGTGGGACACACCGGGAAAATGCCCTGTGAATGGTGCAGACAAATTTTAATGGATTGACCTCAAGCTGGAATAAAGGAAGATTAATTGCCTTACTCTAGATGGTATAAATTATTTATAGTGTGGGTTTATGTGAATGACTAATTAATTATAGGAAGGGAGGCAAGTTTCAAAACCCACAGCATGGGTATCTTTATGTCTTAACTAAATATGTTTGAATTCATGCAAGCCTTGTACTGATTCCAACTTCCACCCAGCTAGACAAATGCAAGGAAAAGGGAGACAATAAATGCTTCCCAAGTTCTTTTGTGAGAAAGAAAAAAAACTTTTTTCCCCCTAGTTTTAGAGTTAATATCAGTGTGCTACAACTTAATGTGCCTTAAAAGGGAAAAGATTTTTTTGTACAACTCTTACCTGCTGACTATCTAGCTTATTTGTTCATTTGAACTTAACTGGCTGTGTAGTGCTCTGGTTTTTTAGTTCCTGAAACTTCGCATACAGATCTGTGCATAGACCTCTTCCATCATCTTTAGCAAATGCAAGCCAAATAAAACTAGTTTGCCTAGCACTTTATTTTATAGATTGCTGTGAATTTGTAAGTGTTGGGGGTTGAGTTTCTTTCTTACAGAATTTTTATTCTCCCATACATTGCTAGGGAACTAATTACTGGGTACTTATGGTTACTCAGGAAAGACAAAGGAAATGGCCAAAAAAATCAGGCAAGAGGGTGGCATCTGTTCAGGGGAACTTCACTTCTCTTTGGGAGAGCTGCTCTCTTGGAGGGAATAGCGAGGCTGTTGGTTTCTTTCACTGCGGGGAGATTTCACCGGCACCACCGGAGCCCAGCTCAGAGTGACCCAGCACCGTCTGTCCGTGTGTGCCCGGGAATTCGGATCCTGCTCTCTCCCTGCTCTGCTGGAGCCGCGCTGCCGCGGTGCCCGCGCCCGCCGTTCCTTCGCTCCTGCTCTGGTTTCCCCAGGCCGTGTCCCGCACCCCCTGCTGCTGCCGGGACCTTTCCACAGCTCCAGCTGCAGCCGCCGAGCTCCTGACACATCTCGGGCAGCACCCTGGGCTTTCTGCTCACCCCGGGTGCCTGTGACAGTGACTGCACCAAAGGGGAAAGTGCCTGTGGTAAAAGACTCATTGGGCCCTGATTCTCTTTTGTTGTTAATGTCATAGTTATTGTTTTTATTTTGTTTATCTTGTTATATGCAGTAGTAAAGAACTGTTATTCCTATCCCCTTACATCTTTGCCTGAGAGTCCTTCAATTCCAGGATTGTAACAATTCGGAGGGGGGAGGTTTTGCATTGTCCATTGCCAGAGGGGCTACTGGGTTTTTTTCCCTGGCAAATACTTGTCTTCCAAACTAAGACAGTAAGCATTGTTGAGGAGATTGAAATATTTTTTAACCATTCCTGCCTTTTCCATTTTAAACATAAAATGAAAAATTCCCATCTTATTTAAAACTTTAAAGAATTCCAAAAAGGATACATGTTGATCTTTAAAATATCCTAATAAGCACTGTATATAATCAAAATTATGGAATTTTTTCAGTAATGTGAATTTTGTTTTTCTTTCCTAGTTAAACATACAGTTTCATATAGCCTGAAATAGACAGCATGGTAAAACATTTTTGTTGTGTTGTTTAAATAAATGAAGTGTGGCATTACTATGTTTTTGGAAGCCTGAAATCTTACATATCCTAAAATAGAATCAGTAGTTCAAATAAGACAAGACAAAACACTTTTGAATTTTGAAAATTCTATTCTTTTGAAGACTCTGCATAGGGATAGGAAGATATCAGAGATTTGAGAGCTGTGTTAACCTGTGGGTAAACACTGAGTTGAGCCAGTCTGATATTTTGTTGTTGTCCTTTTGTCTCAGAGTAAGAAACTTAAAGTATTCTTTGATCATGTAACATATGAGGGTTTTTCCTTTAGAATCTTATTTTATGAAAGCCTGTAGAGTGGTTTCTGCAGTTAGTTCTACGGTAATATTTTACCAGCCTTTAGCAGGGAGAATATAAACAACCGCCCCCAGCCACAACACCAGCTGCTCATCTCAGGATTAGAGATTTCTTATTTTAAAGCAAGTATACGAAACACTGTAAAAGGATCAATAATTTTCATGATGTGAAAATATTCAAGGAGAGATCATCTGATGCAAAAGAATTACTTCGCACTCCCAAAGAGTGTGGGATGTTTTTCATTATTTGTAAAATTTCCACACCATGGGTCACACAAAGCTTATATAGCCATAGTTTTTACATTTGGGGATGTATCTCCAAGATTCTTCTCCAAGAGAAGAGCCTGAGAATAATTTGATATTTTATTTTATTTTATTTTTCTTATGCTTTATTGTTCTTTGCCTCTTCCCAATACCAGTCTCTAAAGGCTAAACTGTAGCATTTGTTTGTAATGTACTTTCCTTTTCTTCCCCCAGTATAATTTAAGGAGTGATGTTGCTGCCACTCATTTGACTGCTGTTATTGCTCATCAGACACAAACTGGAGAAAGTTAAGGCTGGTAGAATTGCACTCACTGGATCCTGAGTTCCTTAAGTAGAAGTGCCATCAAAATCATTCTCTAGGAATCAGGAAGAGGAAAGTTTTGGTTCATTTTTTGTTTGTTTGCTTGTTTGGGTTTTTTGTTTGATTGATTTTTTTTTAAGAGCTCACACCCTTAACAGAATCAGGAGGAATGAAAAGCATTTGGTGCTTGAAATTCGAGTTGCGTAAGGAGTTCTCCTTCCGTGTCAGTTCCTGTGTACTGTTTCACTGTGGTTCAGTTGCATCTGCCTGCAGTTAGGGGATGATGCCCTTTGGCTCAGTGCAGCCTGAGTCCCTCAAGGCCTGGGAATCACATCTGAGTGCCACTGGAGCATATTTGTGTGTCTGCATGTTGAGGCAATTCACGTAGTCCGATAACAAATACAGAATACTTCGACTGCCCTGCAAACCAGAATCCCAGATGCCATAAAAAGCTCTGAAATTGCATCCATCACTTCTAATTTTTCAACATCAACAAGACTTTTGGCCTTCATCTATTACATAAACTCACCAATCTCTCCTGTGGCTGTACAGTCATTACAAGATAAAGAGATTTGAGATCCCTATTTTCCATTTTGCCTTTCCCTGACACATCCCCAGTTTAATCTTCCTGTTGCTTAGTTGTTGCAAAAATGGGCAAAACCAACTACTGTGAGGGATAAGTATGCTTTCTTCTGAAAGAAGATCTATTGCAACATAGAAATGAACTCAAAGCTCACAGATTAGTTCTAGAATATAAAATAATTCAGCTTGAGAAGGATCAGTCTTCCTGAGTCCCCAATTTCCTAATGGTTAAACAAAGAAGCAAGAAAGGAAAAGAATGAACTTCAATTTGCCATGAATATATGTGTATGCTTTTCCCAGTAGCCAGTGAAAAAAATAATTTGTTAATTGCCCACGTTTACCTGTGGCCAGAGCCCTCTCCGTTGTCTTGGTGGGTTTTGCTGCTTTCTTCACAAAGGGAGAAACTTGAATCTCATTGACATCTATGGGTTTTACAGAAGACCAGGCAGGAAAGAGTTTTGGGTCATAGCCCTGGATTTTGTTTGGTTTTATAGGCTTTCTGTAGATTTTTTTTTTTTTTAAATTTTGTTTCACTTTAAGTGTCAAAATCACCTCTGTCTTTGAGGTGATTTCTGTTAACTCACCAGGTAGTTTCCTCAGCATCTGGCACACACAGCTAGATAATAGGTATAGGAATTGCCTTGCATCTGAGTTTGCCGCAAATGGGGTAGATATTCCTTGGTGCAGTGCTCCTTCTTGCCTAGGGGAGTATATTTCTCAAACTGAAATTCATTTAGCTGTCATCATTGTATTCGTTATGTAGGAGCTCCAGTGACATAACATTCAGATTGTGCCTGCAGGAAGAAAGCTCAATTTATAAGCAGAGCAAAGCTAAGCCTCTTACATTTCCCCCTTCCTTTTTACTTTGTGTCTTCATCCTTTCCAGTCAATAGGAGATGGATGATGAGAAGAATGGAAATGGAGAGGGTTCACCAATAAGACAATCTGGTGATGTGGCATAGCCTCTCCTTAAAGCGTCTTCTTGTGTGATCTTCCTATGTGCTTCAAGACCAGATACCCAAATGTTCAACAGCTGGATTTGAAGGACAGGTTTTCCCAGAAAAACTTCAGATCCCCTGGTTGAATTGTAAAGAAGTGCAGACTTTTATCAGTGATTAAAATGTAGAAGCTTGTTTTCTCTACAATGTACAGAACACATAAGTAATTGTAGGTATTGTTCTGAAAATACAAAGTGAGAAGGTGACCAAGAGCCGAGTGTTCTCACCCACCATTCTGCTTTGTCTTGTCAAGTTGGGTTTCTCTGGATGCCCTTTCTCTTGCATCAGGGCTTTGCAAATGAAAGTAATTCTTTCAGAAGTGTCTGAACCTAATTAGGCTGACAGTTGAGAACACATTAAAACTATTTTGCAAATTGCCTTTTGATTTTGGTCTTAATTGGAGAGATGTGTCTGCAAGTGGTGGTTTTCTCATCAGTGAAGTACAATGTGCATGTCATTTTTCTTTTATATTTGAATGTTTGCTGTAGGGGTTCTGTTAGTGGCTTTTGAGTAATACCATTAATACTGGAAGTGGGTTAAATAATTTCTCTTTATATATAAAATGAGCTGAATGGATATGAAGCCCAAGCCAAATTAATTAGGCATGTTTTTTTTTCTTTTCTAGTGAACAAACACAAACCCTGGATTGAGACCTCGTACCATGGAATCATAACTGAAAACAATGACACTGTGATTCTGGACCCTCCCCTGGTTGCTTTGGATAAAGATGCACCCGTTCCCTTTGCAGGT
>WAAG01019275.1:287-55653 GCA_013390105.1 Tichodroma muraria | reverse complement strand
TTCTGAAGTTTTTACAATTTATTTTTTTTTACAGGGCTCTGAAAGTCTGTGTTCCATGATATAGCCATGTGACCTTGTTTACCTGTGTTACAACATCCTGTTAGGTCTTAACTGCATATGCTAGTGGAAATAGAAGCTGTACCAAATAATTCAAGTTATTTTTGACCATTAACAATATAGACAAAATACAATAAGTAAGCAAGGAAAATATTGTTTTTAAGTGGAATATGGACAGATGATCCAGACAAGGACTTCTAAGATAATATCAGATTATCTTTACCTTCATAGTTGAACTCTCTAATTGGATGTTAGATGGATTGTACTAATGTTTTCCTGGAGAAGCAGAAATGTCCACACTTTTTTTTCATTTGCCTTGACTTATTATTTAGGTCCAATGACAGAGCAGGAAGAGCACCATGGCTTTTGTAGCTGGGTCCGGTTTCCTTGTCAGGAAAGTCCTTTTATTTAAAAAATACATGCTCAAAACATACAAATGAGTAAAAAAGTTCTATTATAAAAGGAATGATTGCATCATGTTAATTTAAATTATCAATAAAACTAAAGATATTTAACTTTCTGAGATATCACTCTTTATTTTGCCTCTAATCTTTGCAATGCATTTCTATTTATTAAGTTAAAAAGAACGTATCTTTTCTTAACAAAAGATAAGTGAAGCCTACCAGTGGTTCCTTCCTCACTCGTTTTCTGTAAAGCCCCTTCTCATCCAGAATTAAATCCTTTTATANATTATATTCCTGGAAACATGGAAACATGCTGATGAGCAGGGCCTTTTTGTTGTTAAAGCGCAGTTGCAAAAGGAATGAGTCATGCCTGCTGGGCTGTATCCACTGTAATTTATGGCCAGAGCTGAACTTGCTGAAAATTGCAGTGTAGCTCTGCTAGCTCTCTAGAGTCTCAGGTAAACAAACCTGAATTTCTAAGCTTGTCAAATAAAACCTCCTTTACCTCTCCCATTTTTTTGAAGGGGGAAGAGCAGCACATCGCACAGGCTTTCTTGGCTCCTTTAAAGACTACTGCAGATCTGTTTCAACTTTTGTGCTAGACTCATTGAGCAGTGAAGCATATGTTTTTGCAATAGCATAACCAATGTCTCCATTGGTTGTTTTGAATTGATTGTCTCCAACTGATGTTTTGAAAAAGTATATGTATTAAAGCATTCTTATTAGATATAAGTGCTTATCATAGGAGGTATATCCAAAGATTAATTACAGAGTATACCAAAATTTACTGGTTTGAGCTCTTATCACACAGACTATACAACAAGCAGGTTTCTTTGTTTTTGAGGTTTATGATTTGTCAGTTCTATAACTTCCTCACTGTACCTGAAGATACCTGAAGCAGAGGGAGCATTTCCCCTTCATGCTTTGATTACACATCTCTCTGAAACCATATTACTGCGGTTCAGGTAAAAATTCTGGTTTAGAAGGTGTATTACCATATTTGAGAAATAAAGGAGGCTGTTTCTTCAATATATAGACTTTTTGGATGTCTAGGTAATGGCTGAGTGATTCTTGGGAGAGGACAGTAGAGAAATTAATTTATACTCATTGTTTAAAATTAGCATTTCAACAATAAATTGACATCAGTAATCCAGCAGAATCTTTGGAGTCTAGTTACACAGAACTGTATGCTAATTTTGAATTACAAGTGAACAACATGCAGATATTTGGATTATGCATATTTAAATTTGCTATTTTGGAAGCTAAGCTTTTCAGAAATTTATTTTCTGAAGCTGAAAAGGGACAGAGTTTGAAGTCTTGCTTGGCTCAGTATTGATAGACAGCATCAAGTGCAACTACTTAAGCTTCAAACCTGTAGTTTTCATGTTTGAAGCCCAGAATCACTTGCACCTATGTCATATGGGGCTTTCGTTACCCTAGTGAATTTATGAGGATGAAGAATTGGAACTGAAATTCTGTCTATATTATAATATACTCCTACAGTGTCTCTTATCAGATCATAAAGTGCTTACACTTTCACATGGAAACCACAGCAGTGGCTGTTCCCAAGCTGACTTGACAGTACTGCAAGAACAATGTTTGCATAGTTTTGTCAGTAGTCTGTTTTGCAAATGCTGTTCCATACATAACCATCAGTAAAGTGTAAGCTGGTTTGAGTCCTGATGTAAATAAATGTACACTGGGTTATAAAAGCTTATTTTTCATTTGATTTTCTCTCTTTCTTGTTTAAGTCATTTGTAAACAGTGTTTAAGAAGGTATGGACGTAGCTCGTGGCAGTTTAACCAAACCCATTTTAAATAATCAGTAGCAGTTTACCTGCAAATACTGCAAATAGCTAAGGCTGTGGAAAGACTGCTTTCTCAACATATCTTGTCTCCTCTCACAGTACAGCTATCTGCTGAGCGTGTCTGCAGGAATGCTTACTGCTTTTGAATCCTGTTAGGTCAGTGAACTCTCCAGTAAGTAAGAATGAATCGTCCAGGATTGAGCAGCATCAGCAAAGCCATTTTAGCTGCTTGAAATCTGATACCATTTTTAGTTTTGTATAGTTGTTAATGACGTGAACAGAGTGAATTACAAAGTGAGTAATGGTATGCATCTGGGATATAACTTGACCTTCATTATGGTTGAATGTCTTCCAGGAAGTATTAGACCTGTTTCTCATTTTAAGAGTCAGAGTTTATTAGCTCTGAAATGGTGAAAACAGTGTCACAGTTATATGGTTTCTGCACTGAAGCTGGCTTGTGTTTAGACGCCTTCTTGCACTGACGGTCTGTAGAAGTGAACTTTAGACTTTTGGACCTGGGTGAATTTGCAAACTCAGCTGTACAACTGTAGAAAACTGTTTTTAAAAAAGCTTTGTTTATGGACTAAGTATATTTCCTATGGAATCATTCAGATATAGTGCAAGGGCAAACAAATAATCAGATGGAACCCAACTCATTTTTAAGCAGAAGAGAACTCTGAGATGTCAGCTGTAGGGAAAGAATTGCCTGTCTTGATGGTAAGGTAAGCTTTCAGTTTCAGATAAGTGCAGCCTTGAGTAAATAAGATCAATGCATTTAAAGATGACAATAATAAATAATAAGTATCAGATATTTGTAGAGAGGGATTTCACATTGAATTTGATCACATATGTAGGCTCTTTTTCTTTCATGGATTGCGATACTAATTCATATTATAATTCAATAAAAATGGGTTTTAGTCTTTTTCCCCGGGTATTAATTTATTGTTATTATGTTGTGACAGTTCCCAGATATCGTAATCATTGACTGTGTTTCCACTGTGGTAACTGCTCTAGCATGATGTTTTGTTTTTGCTGCTCACCTATGAGATAGTAAGTTTTAAATTCGGAAAAAGTGTCTAAGACTTTTCATAGGAAATTATTCCATACAGACTGAAGTGCCTGATCATTGCCTCAAACTGAGCCATAATGGTGAATAAGAAGCCAGTTTAACAGAGAAGAAAACCTAGCACTGATTGACAAATAAAGGTGGAAATAGGACTTGTGTGCATGACTACAGGCAAAATGTTTTTCTTTAAGGAGTTCTTGAAAGAAGACAAGGAGTCCTAGATTACTTGTAGGATGAAAGAAAAGGGACATTGGGTGTTAAGAGACCTACAGTTTTGCAGCCATCTTCTTTCCCTGTCTTTACTGTGCCATTGTATACACACGTGTGCAAATGTTCACAAATTAGAGTAGTCCAAGGCTCCGTTGGAGGGAAAGGTGCTTCTCTCAGCTACACCACTGTCTTTCAGAGCTGCACTCAGCATTGTTTCTTCCCTTTTTTTCCTGTAGGATTGATTTTTGTAGTTGCACACATTTAAAGTGTCCTTGAGCCCTTTTCCATTCTATCCTGAATTTCCTTTGTAGTAGCGTTAGAAATATCCTTCCACATTGACTCAGTAAAACTCCTGCAGAAACCTACTGTTATCCATCCATTACCTACATCTTACACTGGCTGGGGTCTTGGACTTCCATACTTCTGTTTCACCTCTACCCGTGAAAACTTGAGAAGAGTTTCTATGCACTCCTTCTTTTTATCACCTGTGACTAGTTTATTTGATACCTGACCGTCATGCACTTGGGGGAAGTCTTGCATGGAGACTCATTGGTCCTGCTTTTGTGTGAATTTTTGTAAGTATACTGAGGGTCCTCAAAAAGACTTTTTTAAACAGCTGTGTGGTTTTGTTTGCCTTTGTGTGTGCCTTGAGAGGCCTGCTGATAATCATCACTGTTCTTTGATGTGATGACATCTGTTGTGTGAGAAAAAAAAAATATGGGCCTTCCAGGATGTAGGACAGGATTGCTTTCTGTTGGCAGAGTTCGTGTGAGCAGGGAATAAGGATATAATTGTAGTAAATTACCAGTGGAAGAAACAATAGAAGAGAGCGCAGGCGGAAAGTTCTGTCTGAACTTAAGCCACTGCTAAGGAAGCCCAGAGAGGGACCTCTCCCTGGGCCAACCAGGCAAAGGAGGGGATTGTCCTCAGCGCTGGGGCGGCCTCACCTCGAGTCCTGTGCGCAGTTTTGGGCACCACAATACAAGAAGGATGTAAAGCTATTGGAGAGCATCCGGAGGAGGGCCATGAGGATGGTGAAGGGTCTGGAGGGGAAGCATAGTGAGGAGCTGAGATTACTTGGCTTGTTCAGTCTGGAGGAGAAAGCAGTACATCACCCACTACTTGTTTTCTTCAGTAACAAGGGTTGCACAGAACAGGTAGAACATATTGTCCCCATCTTCTGAGGCAAAGATGAAGTAACAAACTTGCTGTCCAAGGCCATTACTTACCTGTCTCTGAAGCAGTAACCTCTCCCTGATAGAGTAACTAACAGTAGGGCTGCAGAAGAACAAGAAATTCTCAAAAATTAGCCCAGAACTGGTGTGAAAGTGGGGTTGAATAGAGATGGCATCTAAGCCTTTTGAACAACCCTTGCCAATGGTGTACTGCAACCTATTCTATTATAGAATAGGAATGAACCTCTCTTAATCCCCCATCCTCTGCAAAGCATTGTTCTAAGGTGCAGTAAGATGTGTACCGCTGCTCTTCCTAGGTGCTTCATTCCCCTGGTCTGAAAAGTTTATCACAAAACAGTTGTTCTTTAGAAATTTTAAATCATCCTATTCTTTATCCTTGTCCCTCTGTTTCTCAGTCACAAATCCACTGCAGCCGTAAAAGAATTGAGAACAAAGAACAACAATGCTTTCAGCCACGCTTAAGTTGAAATACCTGCTGTCACTTCTATTCTGTCATGCACTATATTTGATGCTGTTTGCTTCTAGACTTGAGTTTGTTTTGCTTTATATCTGGATGAAGAGACAATCGAGCAGCTGAGTCACACTGCAAGAACATAATAAAAGTCTTTCTTAGCAATATGTTCATTGAGAACTGGTGGGGTGTTAAATTATTCAGCAGTAACAGAAGATTAACTATTTTTTTTTTATAACACTGAAGAGTCATTCTATGTTCACAGGTTCATTCAGATAATGGTACCAGGTAAAATATAGTTCTTAATAATAAGGTTATTTGAGTGCTCCTTTACTTAAGGCCTCATGGCACTTCTGTCAGGTTAGGCAAACATCTGTCAGGATGATGAAGCTGCAGTTGATTCTGCTGAAACAGGAGGTTGGTCTCGAGTCGGCTTTCAGGGGTCCCATCTGTCCTTTTTCTACAACTGGGATACTTTTGTAATTTCCCTGTGACTGTTTCTGAAGTATTCTGCATGGTGTGCTGTACAAATTTCTTTCAAATTTCAAGATGTATTTCTCTTGGTGGTCATGAAGATTAAAATAAAGATTGAAGAATATGTAATAATTGTCTGTCACTTGTCCATCAGTTTTTGCACCCATCAGGTAAGCCAGGCAGAGTTCAAGGACTATACTGAAAATAAATACCTGCTCATTTTACAAAGTTGCATCAAAAAAAGTCAAAGCTGTTGGCTAAACCTCTTTTTCATACCATGCTTCTTTGAAATCCTACTTAATGCAGAGTATATATCTCTAAAATAAGTTGTCTTCTCCTTCTCGCTATTTTTTCTCCTGCTCTGGTATTTGTAGCAGTGGAGCCTTTAAGGAAAGAATTATTTGCTGTTTTGATGGGGAGGAAAAAAAACAACTAAAGCCACTTAGCAAACATTTTGAACTTGTTCTTTCTGTTTTGAATAAAAATAGTGTTGTAGCTGTTATAACAGCAAATCAGACTTGTGGGGAAAGGTGCTTGCTTTTCTTAGATGAGCTCATACAATTGATAAAAGTAGATAAGCATCTAAGCCTGATCTGAAGTAGAGCTTGCCCCCTGTAGTTTTCCAACTGCTTTAGCTGGTATAATGAAATATGTTATATAAAAATAAACTTTATTTTCTTACAGGATTGTTTGGTAAGTATTTTGCAAACCTGAAATTTCAAGTAGAGTGACCTTCATATTTACTCTGATGGAATTTCTGTTCTTTAATACTTCTCCACATGAAATAGAATTCTGTTTTTAAGTATTAAAATGGAAGATGTAGTATAGGGGAGATTAAATGCTGGTAAATAGGATTTACCCTCTTCTAATCTGGACAGAACTGCAGTTTAGCTTTTTTTTTTAGCCATGAGACCGTAAAACAGTTGAATTTACCCATTCTTGGTTTTTAATAGTAGACCTTGTGAATAACCAAAGACTTTATTTTCCTACCAGTTTGCCTGTCAACAAGTAAGTTGCCTATCAACAAGTAAGTTGATATCTATTGATTTAAGGAAGAAAGTAACAGATATTTATAGCTTCTTTCAAAGGGTTTGGACTTTTTTATCTTTCAGAATTTAAATTCAGTTTCACTGTCATGTCCAGGGAGCTTTGAAAGTACTTTTCCAAAATACATTCATGGGGAGAAGAGGTCTTAATTCCAACAATGTGCATTTGTTCAGATAGGCCAATGGAAGTGCCATCAGTTCTTGGCTGTAACAGCAGAATACTTCCCAGTGGAAATAGGTGTCCAGAAAGGAAGATTGTTGGGTTTGGAAATGCTGTTTAGAAAAGTTAATCTTCAGAGTATGGTATGCTAAATTACCACAATAGCAAACCCCTTCTTTGAAGGAATTCTTGATCTAAATCTTCTTCATGAAAAATTGGAGGGGAACCCCCTAAAGCCCTATTTATGTGTTTCCCGGCAACAGAGTAAATACTCTTCATGGAATAACCTTAAGCATGCTCAGAAGCTTGTCATATTTCTGTGGCTGAGCTGTGTTTACACAAGCTGCCTAGGTGAGATCACTTGCTTTGCAGTGTGATTGGTGCGTGCAATGTTATTAGCAGCTCTGGCTATTCATAAATGCCCAAATAACATCATGAGGTTACAGCGAAGGAGCCAAATTGCACGTTTTTAGACCATAATCCTCTTAGGTACGTGCACTGAGGCAGGGGACCTGTGACTGATACTCTTGGTGTTTCAATGAGGCAGCTGCCTGACTACATTCAGACACAAGGTGGTTTTTTAGTTTTTAAGGTTCACGTCATCTTTCACAGCCCTTACAGAATGGCAATCCAATCCTTTTTGGTGTCATACTAAGATGGTAGGAACCCTAACAAACAGGGAGATCTGGCTCTCTTACCTATGTTGACTTTGCAGCCCAAACAGAAGAAAGTATCAAGAGACCCTCGTTTTTTCAGTAGGAACTACATAAAAGGGTGATGGCTTTAAGGAGGGATTGGTGTTGCTAAGTTTATTTCTATATCGTCAATGAGGATTCCCTGGGTATGTCATCCAGAGTAAGGACTGGACCATGGAAACTGCTGCAAAATGAATAGTCACAAATGTATTTTGAATGACAATATACTTCTTACTCTGAAGGATATAAGCCCATACTTATTAAATGAAAAAGTGTGTTTCCTACAGGATTTTTATACAGGTTTATACAAACACACTGGTTGAATGTAAGCTCATTGAATCTCCCTAGAGCAACTGTATATTGATGTTCTTTATTTCTACCCTAGATTTACATGGAGGCAATGTACTCATAAGTATCTGTGGCTTGTTTGTTTGTTTCTTAAATACTACTTCCCAGTGGACTAGCTTTCTTCTTCTGCAAGTAATATTCTGGTTATGTTTATGTAGTGGTTTCTGCGATGCCTTGGAAAAAAACATGGGCTGATAAATGTCACAGATAAGTAATTGGAATATGTTTACATCATGTTTTTTGGTGCAGTGTTGGACGCACCTGAACTAGCTCTGACAGGCTGGCAGAGTGAGGTGAAGGACTGTGCCAGGAGATAACCTCAGGTCCCAGAAGCTGCCCAGCTTTGCTGTGAGCCCTGCACTCCTGTTAAGAGCCCTGCGCTGAAAGGGCAATGCTGCTTCCCGAGCTGGCGTGTGGAGCAGCTCTCTTTGGTGCTGTGTCATGGCTAAACAGTCCTTGTTCAAATCAATGGCCCAGATTCTTACAGAGCTTTTTCATAAAGCTCTTATTGTATCCTGGACAAGACCAAAGGAAGCAAATCAAATGTTAGGCTATGTTACAGGCAAGGGAAACCAAGACAAGACGTGGCATTGTACATTTTCACCTTAAACGCTCTTTTGGCTTTGGCTGTTTTACAAAAGGCACGTCAGAAATAGGCAACTTATGTTACCAGAATAGGCTGGATTTTGGATGGGATGAGAAGATGAGAAAGCATAGGGGAGGGATTAAGGACTGAAAAGAGCTAGTTTTGTCTTCCTTTCTGTCGTTTTATTCTAAGAAGTGATGCATAAATTAAAAGCCATAGTAAGTTTTGTGTTAAGCAGAATATTACAGGATACTCTGGAAGCAAGAGGAAAAAAAGCCCTAAAAGCAAGTTCTCATCTCCCTCCTCCTTCTCCCAGAAACCCCCACCTGCCAATCTCCACTGTCAATATTTACACTGGTTTATACTGAAAGTGTACAATTATAAAAGTCTAACAGAGAATAGTCTAACATCAATTACATAAAGGAAGGAAAAACCTAATCACTACAGCATGCCTGGACAGACTCTTGTAATTTATGTGTCTCTTTGGTATCTGCTAAATGTAACTGGTGGGATGGTAAAAGATGATTTTTAGTATACAGTTAGAAAAAATGGAGAGGAGGAGAGTGAAGGGACAGTAGAGCTCAAAGCATTGTACAGGCATTAAATAATCCTAATGCAAAGCCCACCTCACCAGCTATGCATAAGGCAGCCTGTTTTACCCCTGCTGTGTGCCAGGAGACAGAGATAAGGTTAATCACTGTGTACAGAATTCAAGGGCACAGTTTCTTTTTGCTTTCTTATCTGTACAGACTTTTCAATTGACTTTTAATCCTTCTTACACAGGCTGTTTAAATCCCATCAACACTGTTTATAAATGGAGATTTCTTTAATAACTCAGCCTTACCCAAGCCGACAGTTTTCAAATTGCTACTGAATGCTGTTGTATTCATTAAATCTATTGCCAGCTGGCCACTATTTCCAGTCATCTGAAAGGCTTTGAATCCCTCTTTGCTTTGGGACTTGACTGATTTTGTTAAATTGTGTTAACAGGTACTCCTGCATCATTTGTCATTGGCCTGTAGTGTTAATTGCAAAGTCGATGATAATTTGATGTCTCTGAAAATCTCTGTGATAATTAGGTGCTCTGTGGAACTCTGATTTATTGAATTTGTTCTGAAGATGAAAAATAAAAGCATCTCAATTTTCTTTTTCAGATGCTATAGATTTAATAGCATACAAGGTTGTCTCTAATGCTGCAGATTTTAGAAGGAAATTGTAATAAAGTCCATAGAGTAATATGAAGGCTAGTTTTTGTCTGTAACTACTGCTGTATAAACTGCTGATGTAACCAGCTGGAGTTGTCCCAAGTTTGGGTAAGTGTTTATCCAAAGAGAGAAAACAAATACAGTAGCCACAGTGGAAGGAATAGATAGGCTACCATTTTATTTTCACATCAGATTTGTGTGTTTCTGTTTGCTAGCAGCTGTGCTTAATAACAAAATTTGGAAATTCAGTTTTACAAATTGAATCCATCTGAACAGATTATACAGCAAAGCTCTCAGACCATTGGGAAGGATTTACTTGCATTTTGGCCACAGACGCAGGTATACCCATGTTTTCCATGAAGTCTCTGTCCTGTCTTAACCTTCCACTGTTTGAAACTTCAATGAAGTTGAATCACACCAAATCTCACCCCGTAAAATCTTCTTTTAGTCTGAGAGATGGTTTCCACTAGTTGCTGATAGACTACACAGCAATTTACGAGGCTGCTGTCCTGGGTGAGTCCCAATACTAAGGGTGCCTGTCCCTAAGCCCAACAAGTACAGGCAGGGATACCTTTCCCTAGGAGTCCTTGGTTCTGGATGCTCATTCTTGCTCTCCCCACTTAAGTCTCTGGTTTGCCATCCTTCATGTCCACAAACTGCCTTTTCTGGCTTTGCTCTCTCCCCTGTCCTTAATGATCAGTGGATCCAGCTATCAGGTACTGGGGAGGAGTGCAACCTGTTTTCTTCTACTTTTACATGTGTACTTTGTACAGGGAGAGTTTTCAACCTCTACCTTCCTAGTTCTTCCAAGGCAGAAGTAAGTTGTGGTGTGATACTAGCTGAGACAAAGCCTATATTTATTGAACTTGTGCAAGTTTCAGCTTCATAACAAGCTCAAATTTAGATAAATTCTCCTCGACTTTGTTTTTCCTGGGGCAGACCACACATTTTCGATCTGCAAGTGGCTTTGATAAAGTGACATCAGCAAAGTAATAATGAGTTCTTGCAGAGCTAGAATTTTTTTTTTCTTTTAAATAGCAGCAACCTACAGCAGAGCAGAGTCTCTTTCATAATGTGAAAGAAGGTCTTCGCAGGTGGAATTTTAGAGGAGAACTGGGAGGTTGCTTTGGTTTTAGGGTGTTGCCCTGAAACCTTAGTACATTGCTCTAGTTCCTTCTAGTTAGTTCTCATGTCATTGAAAAGCTGAGCTAGTTTGGGAAGCAGTAGGGTCAGGAGAGACTGAAAACAATAAGGCAGCAGAGAACTGGCTTTTGTGATCTGAATTTTGAGCCTCATTTTGTTGAAGGGGCCTCCTATCAGGGAAGAATATGATGTACAAGCCTTACTGGCACATAAGAGAGCCGCACATAGGTCAATATCATCTCAATGTGAAGAGTTCTTAAATCTACATTAGAATCATATTTAAGCAGATTTCCATTACACAAAATAGGTCATGAACCCAGGGTTCTGCTGAAATGTCTTTTGCTGTGCACTCTTCTGAGTTGCCTAGCTGTGCTTGGCTGTACTAGTCAGTTTGGAAAAATACTGGGTAAAGGAAACAGTTGGAAAACTATTTCACAGTATGGAACAGACATGCCGACTCTTGGAAATGCCACTTGGAAGTTAATTGGAAACCTTTGAAGCTTTTTTTTCTGGGTCTTTCTCCACCTACTTTTCACATAATTGCAACGCTGCTTTAATAAGTTTTCAAATTGGTTCAAGGGCATCTAAGATGGGACACTTTGCTTGATGTAAACTGTTGTTTGTGAGCAGCAAACCGTGGAGGTCAAGCACCCTTCTACCACAGGAACCATAGGCTTTCCAGGGTGATGTACAAATGCACTTATGTAATGGTTGAGGTTGAGATCAGACTAAAAATATGTGCTCTCTTCAGGCACTTCGCTTAAAATCTTCAAGTCTAATTTGTTAACTCTAGTTGCCTTCATGTTCCTTTCACAATGTTCTGTTAGTTACAAACTTTCTGAGCAGCTGCCCACTCCCTTTGCCCCCTGAGACTACTGGGAACATGGGCTAAAGGTTGTAGACAGTCTGATGAGGAAGTTCATATTAGAGTCAAATGCAGCTGGGGAGCTTCTCCAACAGTTGGTGGAAGTTTTGTGTGGTGAGAGGAAGAAAACATTTAGGGAGACCCTGCTATAAAACATATGGGAGAAATGGGTGCAGCTGTATTCCTTCAAATCTGATGGTGACCAAAATAGCAGGATAAATGCCAATAACATTTAGTTGATACTTTGCTAGTTAACAGAGAAAACATGAAATAAATTTTCTTTTAGAGGCTTTATTTACTGTTTGAAAACTATCATGTAAGTGCAGTTGCTCTAGTCTGTCAACAAACTTCATGAAAAAACCAGTTACTACATTCTTGTATTTATAAAAAAGTTCTAACCATACTTAGTTAAGAATTTAATAGGATACTCAAATGCAAAATTCAATTCCTTTAAAAGAGACAACTTCCATCAAGGAAATTTGTCTAAAAAGGAGTGGAAAAGGCATTTACTTGCCAAGTTCAGACTTCTGTTTCTACTGCAGCTTTTTGATATTCCTGACTTTTAAATAGACTGCAGTCTTTCCCATGCTCTAGGTGCTTGGAATTGAATGTTTTTAGCTACTGTTGACTGTGATTTGTTAGCCAGTAACTCTCAAAGTGAGGCTGATTGCTTTAAGACTGGCTTGGAAACCTCTGTCCAATGTTCCTTAACATTGTACTTTTAGAAAAAGTTTTGCATAGTGACTTGTTTGTGGTTGTTCTCTCTTTTTTTAATAGCCACATAAATGTCAATGAGCTGGCACGCAAGACAGCATAGCAGGGTTGTAGGATAACTGTGTCCAGTACCTTTCTGTCATTCTTGTACCCACATACCTTCTTAACTTAAACTCTCTCTTGGCCAGTATTCTTCTGATTCCACTATACTCAGACCTGGATTTGTGCCATCTATCCCATACATGCCTATTACTTACTACCAGGCAGGCCTGTCAGTGCCTGAGGATGTAGTGTCCCTCTCTTGAGAAACTTGTGGCTGGTAAGGCTTTTTAAAAAACAAAGGATCATTTGTTGATATGCAGAGCAACAATTCAGAGACAAGGATATTGAGCCAAAAATCTAAATGTGTGTTTTGTTTTATGTGAACGTCTGTCTTGTTATGAGGCAGAGCAGGCAGTTGTGGGTTGGTTTTTTTCATCAGTGAGTACCCATGCAGAGAGCCAGGTCTGTTTGTAGGACTTCATAAATAGGGCTGCCATTACCCACACACATTCCTGTCCCTTCCACCCCTGCCATCTCCTCCCCTCCTGGAAGATGGCATAGACAAGGGAAAAAAGGAATTTGGTCATTTGAGTCTTCTGGTAGCTGGTTACAGTCTGTAAAATGATGGCTGCAAGCATACACACAGGTGTCTGATGTTTTAGGAGCTGTTTCAGTCCTGTTAACACAAATGATACTTGGGAGGTGACTGGCAGTACCCAGTGAACTAAGATGGTTCTGGATGCACTGCAGTTACATTTCATGTTTTTTCAAAATTTGTTGATTTAACATCATCTGTGCTGCCCAACTGGGCTGTGCTCACATTGCCATGCAGAAACATCCTAACCCTACCCTGTCATTTCTTTTATGGGGTTTCTCCCTGGGAACCAGCTCCCCAGCTTGCCTCTAGCTAATTTCTTCTTCCCTCTGCTTTCAGAGCAGCCTGTATTTGAGGTTCAGAGCTGTTAGGAGAATTTGTCCAGTTGCTGTATCATGTGAAACCGGGCAAAGTCCTTCACTCCTAACATAATTGCTGTACAAGCTTATATGGGGGTTATCTTTCTTTCCTGTTCAGGTCAGCTGAGGCGTGGTCAGTTGATTAATTTTGGTTGCTTGTACAAGACCATTTCCCTCAGCCAGGGCAATGTGTTGCCAGAAACAACCTGAAGTCTCAAGTGACTACAGTTTAAAACATTCCCTCCCAGCAATGTCTTGATTGTATTTCAACAAAATAATTAGAGCAGGACAGCTATTAAGAAAGTGCCTGCTTGTGTGTGTAATGCTGCATTATTGTTCTGTAGCCCCAAGAAAGAATTCATTGTAGAAAATGTGGCCCTTGCACATGGAAGAAAGAATAGAGACGATATTGCAGTGTGAATTCAGGTACATAGGGTTTATTTATTCTTTCAGAGCAAAGAATCAGCCAATATTCCCTTCAGTACAAGAGGGCACTCGGGGAGCCTTTTCATTTGCCACAATTGGACCTCCCTTTCTGGACCCTGGTTAGTACAAGTTCTACACTTGAGCTGCTGGCTGTGACAGGCAAACACCTTGCCTTAGCAAAATGACTGCCACCAGGCTTAAGTTTAAATCTAGAGAGATGATGCTAAGGAGTTCTCTCTCATTCCCTAGCCCAAAGCCTGAATTCTGCCCTGCCAGTCAGTGGTGGTTCAAATCCTAATGTCGATCCTGACTCTGGTTTCTCTCTGAACTCCTGGTCTGTTCTCACCAAAATGATTTCTCTGGGACTCATCTCAGTCTTGTATGTTTTAGCCATTGTGCAGTGATCCTTGACATCTCCAGACCTATGCTTTGCCAAGTAATTCCTTATTTGCTGCAGCTCTGAAGAGTTGGCCTCTGGCCCTTGTTTGCTACGATCCAAATTTGGTTTAGTCTCACCCTACCAGCTTCAGAGGAGTGTGATGAGACATGTAATTTTCTTTCATGTCACATTTCACGTTAAGTTATAATTTGTTACTTGAATGAAATTTACAGTTACAAAAAATAATAGAATTAATTATTTTTGTGGTAGTCTCTCTCAAGAGGAGGACTTCTCAGGAAGATGACAAATGCACCCTGATAAAGAGAAGTCATCCTCTCTGCTGTTGTTAGTAATATAGACAAGTTAGCAAGTGAACCAGAGTTTTTGCTAACATATTAGTTTACAGGCTTCAGTGATCATTGTTGCATCTTCATGAGTAGTGAAAATGTGGTCCAGTTCTGCCCGAGTTTGCTGTTTTGCTGGTTTGGAATGCCTGCTGAGTGTCCAGAGGGCACTTGTCACGCTGGTGAGGAGCAGAGGGACAGGTAGCTTTACTGACAAAATGAGAAGGTGTTTGCATGCTTGTAGCTTCATATCCAGATTTATCAGCTTCTATTTTAATCCTATCTTAGTAAAATTGTGGTAAAAATGTTTAGTATGGTATGTGTGCATTTTCATTTACTTACTTGTACTTTATTTATTTTTATTTGAAAATTGCTGTTAATCAGGCTTCAATGGTAGCTTGATTACAAGATACTGATTCTGATAAGGAAATCTGAGAGCATTGTGTCTCCTACAGGACATCTGCTTTATGTATTTTGTGTGTGGTTTCAGCATGTGTGAATCTGAGGGGCTACACAGTCAGTGCTGGCCTTTCCCAGGACTTTGGCAAAATCTATCGTGGGTTTAAAAGGCTGTATAGAAAGCAGGCAGGTAGACAGTGGTGGGTGGCCTTTCCTCTGTCACAATAGCAAGTGGTTTATTTAAAATTATGATTGTAACAAACAGTGGATTTAAAGCTAAGTTCCAATACTGTGGTAAACTTATTAAAAAAAAAAAGATGCTTAGCAGTATTTGAACAGAAAGTGATAGAATTGTTTTCAAGCCTGTTTTGACTTAGTTGCCCTACAAAATATGCTTTTGAGAAGGTAGATGGGGGAAGGTATTAACAGTTGCATAGTTTAGATGACACTATTGCAGACAGCAGTGTTACAAAGTCCAGAAGAGTATGTGGGTTTATTCAGATCCTGAGCAGCTCAGTTGCAGAAATCTCCTGGGACTTTATAGTTGTCCTGCGGAGACCCAAAGGCTTTGTGGCTAGTGGAAAAGTGCCAAGGTGGCAGTGGCAGTAGGAGGATGATAGTCCTGCAAGAGCTTGGTGCCAGGCCAGTTTGTCCCAGGGGCCTTGAGGGAGCTCTCCAAGCTCTGAAGTTATCCAGGATTTAGAAGGATGCAGAAGTTGTGCTGTGTTAAACGGGGGCACGTGTACCATGTCCTTGAAGCACGTGTTGGCAGGGACACTGCAGTTGCTGGGACTCATCAGAGCGGGTGTTGGCTGGTGCTGGTCACAGGGCAGGGGTGGCTCCTGATGGGCTGGGAGGCTTCTGCTCCCTGCTGTGTACCCCCAGCGAGTGTCAGTGACCTCTTAACTCGCTGTAAGAGGAAGAAATGGCATATTGCTGCAAGTGGCAACGTAGTAAGACCCATTGTAGGAAATGGTATCGGTTCCTGAGTAGGAGACAGGCCAGATCTTTTAGGGTTTGTATCAGCAGGAAAGCAGTGCTTTTCTCAGTTCTGATTTAGAAAGCAAAGGCCAAAAAAATGACTTGTTTCAAAAATCTTAGCCATGTCTTCTGAAAATAGGAAGAAAAAAGGATCACAGTGCTATCTGAATTTAAACAAAGCACCAATAAAAATTGCCAAAAATAACAAGAGATACATGATTCATATGGGTATTTTTTATGATTCTCCTCATGCAGAGGTCTTAATGGGTTTGTCTCTGAGTACAAAAGCAAAAAGAAACAGCTCTGATATGAAAATGACAGATCTGGTGTTATCTCCTTAACATATAACAATCAGCTGTTGAATAGTACCTAAAGGATGATCTGTTTCCCTAATGGCTATCATTAAACCAATTTGCTTGGGTTGCTCTTCTATGATAATGCTGTTTACTTTTGTACTTAACTTTTTGCCAAGATACTGTTCTAAAGGAGTTGATAAATCCTATATGATAGCATTGTACTTGGCTCCATATATTAGGTAAATAAGGAGAGAGATTCAGTAGAGGAACTTGCAACCCTCCTGATAAGATAGGTCATTACAGACAATGCAACAGGAATACAGCTTTATGGTTATTTGGATTTTTTTCCTAATAAAAAACTCTGATGTTTTTCCAAAATTCCCAGACTGAAAAAAATAATGTACATTATGTCGGACACAGCTGCACTGTGAAAATCAAAAATAAAATAACTGATTTTTCTTTTTTTTTCCTGGCTGCTAGTCTTAGGCACTCTCAGCATGTTCCTGAAAGTGGCAAGTGCTAGAAGAAAGCCACACAGTTCCCCAAAGTGCAGTTACTGACAGAAAGGTTCCTGAATCTCTAGCAGTAATTCACATTATTAGTTCAGTACTATTTCACTTCATTTATCTCATTGTAAAATCAAGCTACAGATAAATAGCTGAGTCTTGAGGTACACTAAATGGCATGATATTTTGTCGTATTCCATTCTTGTTACTTGTGGTTTTGTGGGGAAAACGTTGAATTTATTAAAAAAAATACAACACAACAAAAACACACACAAAAAACACACAAAAATATCTTAGTTTTTCAATGCAGTGTGAATATATATGAGATTAAGGGTTGACTTGGCTTCTTGACAAAACATTTTATAAATTTCTGGTTTGTTCCTTGGTGAAGGCTCTGCAAAATTAACTTTTTTGTATATTGTACCCACGGAATCAAGTCTGGCATGAGCCTCAGGTCAGAGCATGAAGCAATTTTCTAGAAACACATTTGAGCCCCTAGGAGTAAAGATGGCAAAAAGCTTCCAATAAGATGTATGTCTGGGTTGCACGTCTGTATGTTCCAGAATATGAGAGCAGGTTTGAGATGCAAGTTCTTTACAGGACACTTGCACAGCATTTCCTGCACACTCGCTGTAACCTCACAGCAGTGCAGCTCTGGGTCACTTGCTGTCATGGTCTCAGCCAGTTCCAGTAAGCCAAGTGTAACACTCAGTACTCCTAAAGGCTTTTTCTTTTTCCCCATGTGCTTGCTCTTGTGTCTTATTTCTGTCTGAAGCTAGTAATGAGATTCATTTCGCTGTTTTTTCTTCTGTTTTCATATAAAGACTGTTTCTGAGGTTAAATGCAGTTGGAAAAAAAAACAAACAACCCAGGAGCCTTAAACTCACAGAGATGATTCAGCTGGCCTACCCTTGCTTTGAAGACATATGTTTGCATTGTGCAAAAGGTTTGTTGGCAGTTGATTGCTCAGTGGGTGATAGGGACATGACAGGGACACTTCCATCCAGGCAGGACAAGCCTTCCAAGAGCATCTTTACATGATAGTGGTGAGGCAGGGTCAGACAGCATTCCAGGCAGCATAACAAGTAAGGTACTGAATTGTCTCATTGCTCTTCACTGAATCATGAGGATTAGGAGTTGCAGGAAGTTCCCAAGGGTGAATTTTCACTCAGTGGTCACATGATATTCATCCCTTTTCAGTATTCATCTCGGGGAGAAGGGACACCAGTATAAGACAGTAGAATGTATCCCAGCTCCAAGGAGCTGTGAAATAGTTTGGCATTGACGTGACCCCGCATTTCGCTACTGAAGGAAAAAGGGGTGACCTATTTAGGCCAAAGCAGTTCTAGACAGCTGTGAGCTAAGTTTTATTTTTCTTGTCTGAACTCCAAATACACTCTTTTATTAAGGTTAAAGTAGTTTTGTTTAACCTTAATGCTTATTTAGTACTGAGAGACTGCAGAGTGACTGGCAGCCCGCAGATGTTTCATTCCCCAGGGAGTGGTCACAATCTGCAGCTGGACAGCCAGTCGCCTCTCTGTACACCCTCCAGCCATCAAAAGTTCAGAAGTTACCTGTGAGATACCAAGGTCAGCTTTGAAGCTAGCTGACACAGTCTTTGATTTTGGGAGAGCTGAGTCTGGGGGGACTTGTTAACCAGAGTATTCTTACGTGGTGCGTGAGTCTGAAGCCACCTCAGAACAGCAGCAGCAGAGCCTCAGCTGCTGTCTGTCAGCCTAGGAAGAGCTGTGTACCCTCATAAAAAAGGGAAGGATCATCTGGTAAGACACTCTTACCATCTTCTAAGCTTTAGATATGTATCTTTAATCTACCTATTTGCAGTAGTCTTAGAAACCATACTTCTGTTTTCATGTCCTTGCCAAAGCATGAATAATCTCAAGATCTAAACTCCTTATAGCTCTCTAAATTAAACTTTGTACTTCTGCTACCTAATAACTGCAGAACAGAATGTTAAATTTGGAAAAGCCATGCTGACGTTAAAAACAAAACAACTTGTGGTTTAGAGGTAGGAGTGAACTGTAGAAATCTTAAAGGCAGAAATTACCAGAAGAAGGACTCTTTGGGGGCAGTAAGAGTCCTAAATGATGAACCAAATAGTTCAGGCAACAAATAAAACCACTGGAGTTCTTGCAGCTTGGTGAGTTCAAGTCAGTCAATTGTGAGAACAGCTCAGGTGAAACAAAGGAGTCTCACAGCCTCTTGTAGCTCTGAGAGAAAAGATGGTGTCTTTGGTGGGAAATAATACAGTAGGCTAGGAATTACCTGATTTATAATTGCTTACAAACCAGCATGATCACTTTCAAGTCATTCGCCCATTAAAGCTGAAGATGTGGCCATTAAGAAAGCAGCATTTAAGCATGGTCTAGATAGAAAAACAGCATTTCAAGGACAGATAAGGCTTGAAGAAAAGACAATAAATCTAATGTATAAATAGGGTAAATTGTTCGGTAGTAGCCAACCTTACAATCCTAGAGACTACAAAAGGAAAGCTTCTATATTGGTCTAAACTTATCTCCTGATGTGGCCAATTGTCAGCCCTCCATTCTAATAAACAACTTGTTTTTGTTATTATAAAAGTATCAGGTGTAGTGACATTCCTAAGGGGTTGATCCTTTAGGACACATACAGCAAGAATTTAGATTGTACAAAGAATACAGTTTATTCTCCTCCCTTGAACTGTGTACCAATTCTAATAATAGAATGATTTTTTTGAAGCCTGACAATCAAATTAAGAGGAATCAAGAGGAATGCTTTCAAGTACTAGCCATTTTTTTTTTACTTGCATGCTACAATGATATGTTCTCTTTAATTTAAATTCTTTCATCGCTGTAATGAATGGTTTGATTGCTGTGCCATATTGTTATCATGATAAAGATTTTTGCTGTTTGAGAAATAACAAATGTATAATCAAGGGATAGAAGAGATTAATAGACACATATGAAATTTGTTATGAAAAGGGTAGTGGCTGTGGACAGCAAGGAATGAAAGGAATCCACAGGGAAATGTTCACAGTGGCCAGTGTGGGGCTGCTTAGTTGTTGTTGAAACACCTGGTGACTTCATTAAGGCACCATATAAGGCGGAGCTAAAACTAATACAAATCAGCTCAGAGCCCCAAAGAATTACCTGGTTTTACTTGTAAATGTTCCTGGGAAGGAATCATCTAATCATCCTCCGAGATACTAATTTGATGTCCAGGGCATTGCAGTAACAGGCATTTCAAGTGCTCCTGCCTGGATGGCTCTTCTGTAGAAAGAATTTAAGATCTAGGTTTGCTGTTTTTTTGGAGTCATGTGTTTGCGCTGAACTTGACTCAAAAAGTTGCCCTATTGGACTGAAACAGAACTGTTTCAACTTAAAGCAGCAAAGTGCAGACATTTTTGTTTGCAGAATCAGGCTTTTCACACTGTAGCTGGTTGGTCTCATTTTAGCTTCCCCAGGACTTTTCTTTAAATGTAGCAATAAGGGAAAATTGCGTTTCTGATGACTTAGAGTGCACAGATGTTAAATGCCGACTTCTTTGATGTGCTTGCTGTGAAGGAGTATACCTTAGGTGGTGGTCAGGTCCATGCTTTAGGTGGTGTTTGCTTTATCTCATGCACTCTTTCTAGGTGAAAGGAACTCGGTACCTATCGATATTTTCATGTTAAACATCTGTTGTTGTATTTTCCCGTAGGAACATTTCACTAGATCTCTGTTTACTTGCATCAATACACGGTCAAACATACTGTTGTGTTTCCCCAGGGGAATGCTCCAGTTATGCAAACCAAACCATGGGTCTGTCCCCGTGTTCCCCGGCTGCGCTGCAGTTTGCACTCATCAGTACCCAAGTGAGCTCTGTGCCATATTCTGTCATGAAATTGCTCATGTAATTGGTCATACTAGCTCACAAATAGGAATAATTTCAGTCTGCAATTGTGTACTGATTTATAGATGAGCAGGGGGCTCAGGCTTGTGTGGGCTCTCAAGTTTGGAGGAGTTGCACTTTGGAAATATTTGTGTGAGGATGCTGGGGTGGAGAAAGGGCTTTTAGCAAGCTGGGGTGATGGGCTTCTGTTAAGGCAGAGGCATACCTGGGCCTGAGCAGGGCTTGTGTACTCTGGCCATATGGGAGAGCTTTTAAGTCCATTATTATTTGTTTGCTGTGGCTGTGCAACTTCCTCTTCCCCTTTGTACACAGTTTTTCTGACATGCTGTCACTGCTTCCATCTCTCCTGACAAAGAAAGCGAAGAGCACGATACAATTTCCTACCGTCTGTTGTTGAGTTGGTTGTTTAAAGAGAGAGAATTTCCCTTGGACGATGCCAGAAAATAATCTGTATCTGCCAAGGTTCTTTGTATAGGAACAACTGTTAATATAAACAGACTTCCTCACAAATACCCAGGCAGTACAAATGACCACAGTGGGACAAAACCACTTTGGAAGTGAGGGAGTGCTGCCCCTCCTCCCCCACCCCTTCTTCCAAAGGTATTTACAAGTTCATTGAAGGGGATGACCATTCGTCTGTCATCCAGGGAGCCTTCTTATGGTGAGGCATCTTCTTGCATTTCAGCTTTCAGGTAATTACTCTCCCTTTCAATAGTTTTTTCTGAGCACAAGCCAGTTCTTTGCCTGTGTTGAAAGAGGAGCCTATGCCACCTTTTTGTTATACCTTGGCCTGAAGTAAGGAAGTAAGCAGTGGGAATTAAACACTGTTCTTCGTTAGTTTATCAGCTCACAAAATGCAATCTTCCTTGCCAGTATTGCATTGTTCTTTCTTCATGCTTCTGTTGAGCGTTTTATAAAGTGCAAGTAGGTAAGGGCACTCAGTTTCTTCTGGAGAAACTTACCAGCTTCAAGCCAAGGCCCCAAATAAGGATGGAGCTGTGGTACTTGAGCTTCTCTATGTAATTTAACCTTATAACTGCTGCTAAGCCTTCAGCAGTGGAGTATCCCCTGGTTCTCCAGTGTTAATTGCATGACCCAGAGGCGTGGTGGTATTTGAAAACAGGAAAGGAAAGAAAGCCTTTAAGGCTCAAGAATTAGAGACATGCAGAACTGCTGCCTTGCGTCATGTTGCCATGTTCCCCTGACAGTACTGTCCTTAGTGTTTTCTGCATTTAGCTGCTAGGTTTGATAACAGGAACTGCCTGTGAGCAATTTTGCAGTGTTCAGTTTTACATTTAACAGAAGTGTAAAGTTCAGTGTCGTGGAATTTCCCTGCTTGGTTGTTAAGATAACTTGGTACAGCTCAAAACCGCACAGCCTGAATTGTAGGCAGAAGCCTTCCTCCCCCAGGTATCTTTAGGGCTTCAGAGCTGTCCTGGCCCGTCTTCTATGAAAACTGCAACAGACGATCTCTTCTTGGGGTCTACCGTATTTTATTTTAATTCAAATTATTTGAAGGAAAACTATCTGACAGAATGTAGCTTTATAGATCTTATATTGTTGTGAAAGAAAACAGAAGTAAAAATCACGTGGGCCAGCTCAGGGACTTGCTGCTTTTGAAATAATTGATGACATAAAATCCCAGACCAAAAGAGGTGGGAGATGCAAGGCATCTGGCGGAGTTTACAGCCCTGGGGGGTCGGCAGGCGCAGCACAGCCTGCTGCAAACAAAGCCCGAGTGTTTTGCTGATAGGATTGCAAAACATATGTTTGCCCAGGACTGTTATGATCTTGGGAATAGGCAGGAGGCCAGATTTCTGCAGCAGCAGCAGCGCAATTAGTCACACAAATATCTGCAAAATGTGAACCTCCTGCGATTTCTCGGTTTAAAAGCCGTAATTATTTTGTTGCCTAAAGAAAAGGTAGAAACTCTTGCATAAGGAATAGGAGAGTGGGGCGGAAAGCATTGTCCAAGGAGCGTCTCTGTGCCGGGGAGGGGAGCGGAGCGGAGCCGAGGGGTCCGTGCCTCGAGGCTTTNTCGGCCGCAGCCCCGCAGCGCCGGCAGGACGGTGGCGAGGCCGGGCCGGCTCTCCAGGTACTCGCGGGTGGCCGGGGTGCCCCCGCCGCCTGTCCCCTGAGCGGCGCGGGGGCCCCTCTCCCCGGGCGCGTCCCCCAGAGAAATCCCTGCTGGAAGGAGGGGCGGGGGCCCGGGCGGCCCCCTGCGCATCATCCGCGGGGCTGCGGAGGCAGCGGCGGCATTTCCCTGCGGGCTCCTCGCTCGGAGGGTGTCGTTCGGGGGTTCGCAGGTCCTGTTCGGGATAAGCAGCTGCTTATCTGCCTGCGGTGACAGTGCAGATGCTGTCGCTGTCCTCCGCGACGCCCCTGGTCCCAGGAGGGCTGTGTTCCGCCGGTGTGTGTGTGGTAACCGGGTGCCTCCGCAGCGTTCTCGGGCTCGTCCGGGCGGTTTTTGTCTCGGAATTGCCCGGCGTTTACGTCGTTCTTGCATAGATTTGGATTATCCTTCTGAAACAGTAAGGCTGGTCTTATATTTCTCATGGAGAAGAGCGGGCTGTAATTATAAACAAACGCAAGTCAAGAGCATTATTTTGGGCAGGAATAAACCCGCTAATTTGGATCTCTCTTGTAAATTTCTTAGCGTCACCACGTTATTATTCTTTTAAAGGAAAATTTTCAATCCTCAGAACTTCTGTAGGTTGCCGCAGAACCCGTTTTGTATTTTTCTGATTTGGAGTAATCCAGTACTTCATGGATACACATATATGGGTGTATGCTTTGCTTTGACATGGTCCAGCAGTGCAGTCCATGTAATGCAAACGGCTGCACTCATATTTAGACTGTTTCCTTCTGTGTCACCAATTTATTGGCATTTAAATAGTGTTTACAGCAGGGAAATTGCAGGCATTCATTCGAAATACTTTGCCCTATAATGCTTTCTGTTTCATTACAGAAGTGCCATATAAAAAAAGCTAGGCACTAGTCATTGAAACTCAGCCTCAGTTTCAGTGAGCTCAAATCAAAAGTAGATTGGGTTGTGGACTCTAAGCAGTTGTGTCACAAAACCACTTCAGGAAAAGCTGTTAATGCTGGGGAAGAGTAGGTAGCACATAGGCAGGCCCCTTAGGACTAGTGCAGTTGGATGTGCTTGTACCACTCAGTCCTAGAAAATGACCAGAGAAGAGGTGCTAGAGATGGAGATAGAGGAGTCTGGGCTTTGCTTTTATTCCTGTCATTGTGAACAAGGTGAGTGGTCTTGGACACATTCTCCCTTGCCTTGATTTCTGTCTTGAATCAAGTCACATAAACTAGATGGGGATGTTTTTAAAATCGGGTATTTGGAAGGACTTTGAGACATTCAGAGAAATGATAATGAAATTAAAGTAATTTACGTCTTTAAATTTATTTAAGAATAACGTACTCTGTATGAAAGAGGAACAGTTCAGCATTTGCCATGCTCTAATTCCAGTGAAGAGTGGCAGGTCTGTGTAACAGAGTGCTTTGTAACAGAGGGGGAGTACTTGTTCCCAGTTCTTTAAATCCGTACAAGTGGAGACATGTCTGTTGCTTCAGCTGAATGACAGTCTGACATATCCAGCAAATGGAACCAGTGCAAAAATTTAAAGTACATGAGCATTTCTAGGATAATTTTTTTTCTGTCATTTTAATGTGACTCTTGGTTTGTTTAGGAAAGCCACAACAATTGCAGCTATCTTGGGATTAAGTAAACAAATAAAATAGGAAAAACAGCCACCTCTGCATAGTCCCACCTTTAGAAAAGATGTAGGATTTCTCTGTGTGTAGGAAAAGAAATATATTTAATCACTACTCTTTGTTCTTAATTCCCTTATTCCTAAAAGTTTTCTGTCCAGTATGGAAACTACAGTAGCTACTGCATTTAGCAGAACTGAAAATACAGTTCTTAAGCTGAGTATGTATCAGCTTGGGGACAGCTTGTCCTGTGGGGCCAGTTGTGCCAGTCCTTGTTGTTAAGGTCCTAAACAAGGAAACTCCATTTGTAGCCTCAGTGTCACCAGCAGTGAGGTTTTGCTGTCGGTGGCCTTTAAAGGGGAAGTAGGAGCCAGACAGTTCACAGTGAGTGCAGCAGCAGCAGCATGAAGCCTCTTAAGACTGGTAAGTGCTAGGTCTCCTTTGGAAATGTTGCACAGCCTTCTTGACACTTGCATGCTTAGGGGGCATTTCATCCTATAAACTTATAAAGCCCTAAATGGGTATTTTTAATGCCCATGCTTCAAATGCTCATCAGATTATACTAAGTTGAATTTTCAGCACAGGCTTGCTGGAGGAGTTAATTCTACTGGGATATTGTGTTGAAGAGTTTTTAACTCACAGCTCATTGTGCCTTTCTTAACCCTAAGCTTGGGTAGGAAAGCACTTAGATTACGTAAAATGATGACTGGTTGTCTAGGAAAATGTTACCTCCAAAAAATTCACCTCAATCTCATTTCCCTTCTCTGGTTCATTACATTAGATTGTTTTCTATTGTATTATGGGGTGTGATTTTCGTATACTTTTGTCTGAATCTAGCAGCACTTAGTGCTTAATTAGGACATAGATGATTCAGATAAAGATGTTAATTCAGCTGTAGTTTAGTGAAGTAAATGGATAATTATCATTTTACTTCGCCTGTGGCTTGTCTATGATAAAATGTTCCTTTTGCCATTTAGAGAAGGCCTAAGTAAGTATGTAAATAAGTCTATCTGGTAGACTTGATAGTGGTACTGACTGCACTTGAGGGGAGCAAAATGACTCACTGTGCTAACACCAGGGAAGCAGTCTGAGTGAGCATTGTGGATCATGGCTCATCAATCCTGAATGACTGAAAATTAGCAGTTTGGTAACAGTCCCCAGATTCATTGGACAAAACTACCATTGAGTTTTGGGAGAGGTTTTGTGATGAGAGGCAGAGCTCGAGTTGCAAAGGGCCAGTAGTGAGGGACCAACAGGGATCTGAAAAAGCATTTTAGGCGTACAGTGGAGGAAGAGCTGTAGGTTAGGTTAGATAGCTGTTCCTGTTCAGAGGCTCTGTGACCTCGCTTGTAGCTTAGTTCTGTTTCCAGAGTTTCTAAGTGAAATTTCTGATACTGTCTGTTTAGACTGTGACTTTTTTTTTTCTTTTTACTTACATTTTGAAGAAATTCAGAACCAAAACAGATGATGTTCTATTACTAGCAGAGGTAATGCGTGTTGTACTTTAAGTATTTACAAACCTCTTCTACACAATTGCAATTCAGTTTTTTATCTCAGGCTTTTACATAAATGATGCTCCTGTCAAGAGGCTTAAAAAAGCTACCTGAAAATTGGGCTGGATTGACAGCTGTAAGATACAGAAAAGCTCTATGTTGTGTGAATTTACACGTTTGAGGCTTTAGAGTGGTCTTCCCTGAGCATGTCTGTGCAGGCAGTACAGACTTCTGGTTTGGTTGTCCTTGTGGAGTTGGATGTACTAATTGAGCAAGACTGGTGAGAGTAAATGGTAACTGGGAAGTATATAATTAAGCTTGCAGACTTGTCTCATTAACTTTTCTGTCTCAGCTCTGCAGTGCTGTTTCTTGGTGTAAATTTGCATAAAGCATTTCCTGGCTGAGAAGTCTCTGAGCAGGCACACAGTCTGATGGTTAGCGCATTAGCCTGTGACTTGAGAGATCTCAGCTCAAGCCACCAGTCTTCTGTAGCAGCTTCTCTAAGATGTGTAGCTTTTCCATTTCTCAAGGATTTTTTTCTCCTAGATGGGAGATAGTGGACTTGTCCTACCTCACAGGAATCTTGCATTATCTAAGTGCATGAGATGTGATGCTGGGCTGATACAGCAGTGGTGAGGGATGTGTAGATTGAGAAATGATAGTTATCTGGTGAGCATAGTTCCCGTGGGTAATAGTGGGTGTACAGAATTACAAGTTGCATTACCTAAGGGGGAAAGGAGGCTTTTCTGTGTTTTTCAATGTTGTCTCTGTCAACACAGCAATACAGCATTTACATGGCTAAAGTCTTGTTTTTCTGTCAAGGTATGTCTTGAAGGTGAGCAGTGGAGTGGATTGCCACCCAGCAGGGCCGACCTCCTTCCATTAGCCTGAGCTTCTTGCTGTTGAGGGTGAAATCTGTTCCACCCTTGGTGCTCAGCTTTGCAGCCACCTGAGTTTTATATTCTGGCTTTGAAGATGGAGTGCGTCTGATGCATCATCATCATCATTTTTGTTATTGTTATTATTATTATTATTATTTATTTGCACCTAAAGCCTCAGTTGTGGTTGGCTTTCTGCTGAGCTTTGAGCTGTATTCTGCTGCAGAGTTTCTAGACTGAATGAAAGTGGTGTGGTGAGGTTGACAAACAGGAGGAGAGGAGCCAGGAGAAGTTTGATGCAGAGAATGTGTCACTAAATAGGTCACTTTGGTGTGCAATTCTCTGGCCTGGAATTGCATGAAAGTTGCTTATACTTTTGGAATAACCGAAAGGAATATAGGCTTTTTCCCAGCTTGTCCTAGACACAACTGCTTCACCAAGTGCTTGTTAGTGCTTCAGGGGAAATGGTGCTTTAAGAGAAAGGTGCAGGAGAGAAGATGTAGTGGTGTGTCTGGTCAGGATGCAGGTCTTGCCTTTGGCAGGGGGAGTGTTGCTCCCTGAGTTGATTGTATTTGGAAGATGGAGGTTTAGTGAAGGGTATCATGAAGCATAGAAATATGTTCAGGACAAAGGAGAGATGCACTGGGACTGTTTTGAGAATTATTACTGTGTTACTGATTACTTGAAATGCTGGGATGCTGAAGCACACAGCTAATTCTGAAGTACTAGGAGAACTCGGTTAAACACTGCTTCCGAAGAGAGGAAAATAGCTTTTGAAAGGTCTGCCATAGCTTGTTACTGAAGAACAAGTTTTCAAAAGGCTTCTAATGGGTCAGATTTTACACAGCTCTCATGACTGTGTTAAGCGTGCACCTCAGGGCAAGTTGCTTCTGTTCTCAGCACCCTCCAGAAGAAACCCCCATTTTGCAGATGGGAAACAGGCTCATCTTCACAAATCCTTTGTTATGTCTCTGTCACAACAGAGCCTTGACCCCAGGCTTCTCAAATACTAGGCCGGTGCCATGATAACAGGGGGATGATCCCTCTCCTGATGGAAAACAAAGCAACTTATTTAATCATTAAAAAAAGCTCTTAAGTCACTTTGCAGTGAGGGTTTGGATGGTTGAGTAATATAACCTGTTACGTGCTGTGTAAGTGTAAGTTTGACCTCTGTATGCTTTAAAAAACAGAAGTGTATTGATTGTGATGTATTTTAGGTTGCAAAGCAAAATACATTAGTAGTCTGCTGATCTCAGGTTCTTGAATCTGGGTTTGGGGTTTTTTTCCTTCCTCTAACTGTTCTGGGAGAAGGAAAGACTGAAAAACAGTTGTTCAAGAATTAAACTTCAAGATTTGTCTTGGAGGGCTTGATCTGGCAGACTGCAGACATCTGCTAAATTAAATGCTGCTTACAATTTAAGTGATCTCTCTTTTTGCTTGCTGTTGTTTGGCTATAAGATGTTTCTGTAGTGTGGTTATAGCCAAAATAAGAAGCTCTGCTGAAGTTTTAAAGAGAGATGCAGATAAATTCCATCCTACAAGAGGCATTGCTTGGCTGACAGGCAAAATCTGCTTGTGTTGGGACCCATAGCAGGAGAAAGCTACACTCAGGGGAAAAAGTGAAAAGACTATTTGTAAGAGATGCCCTTTGATCTTACTTTATCCAAGTAAGACTTGAGAAATGAAGGCATCTGACTTTAGGATTTAAGGAGACTGTCAGAGTTCGGCAGTTGCCACTCAGGCCTGCTACCCTTTGTTTCCAGCTCTCTGAAGCTGTTTTTTAATCTTAGGGGAAAGTTCAGGAAACAGTCACTGATTAATAAAATTGCTTCTCGTACAGTGAGCTCGTGCAAATAGAAACCTCAGCTAAAGAGGAAAAAAGTGCAGTAGTGAGTGCAACCAGTATTGCGTGTTTATAACAGCCTTTACCTATGTGGGGAAAATGTGGCGAAGTTAAAAACTGCATTTGGCAGGCAGCTCTTGGGGCGTCATCTACTCTTGAGGCCTAAACAGCTGAAGGTGCCCCTCTGCTCTGTGTGGCCTGAACTGGCTCAGTGCTTGGTATTTATTCATCTAAACCTGCTTGGGAACCTGGAAGAAGTTGGTATTGTCACAAAATGAGTGGGTTTGGCTATGGAACAGAGGTAATGGATATGTTCTAAAAGATGATTGGGAAAGAGGGCACAGGTGAGGAGCCCGAACCATTAGTTTATATAATGCCTAGTGTTTAGCACGGAGCTGCATCCTCAGTTTTAATCCCAGGCCTCCCTCCATCTGTAAGAGTGCCATGCCACCAGCTGGCAGGGCTCCCATCTTTCCTGGGGAAGCCAAGCTGCTCACTGGGGAGTAATCCCCTCAAGAGAGCTGGTTTGCAGCGAGCGCCACACACCCAGCACTCGTCTGCCTCTGCAGCGGCGCGTGGGGGGCATGTGTGAAAGTGTGAGGTGAGGCCGTGTCCTGCTTTGGTACCTGCCCCCTGGAAGCTGCTGTGCCTTCTCAGGGGGCTGCTGTGTGCTAAATAGAGAGACTGCCCTGGAACACGTGGCTCCCCCCTTCCAAAGGGAACAGTGTTAATGGGCAGGATGCAAATGCACCCAAGTCTTCTATGTATTTGCTCCTTGGCTGCAGGAAAGGCCCAGGGTGCCATAGGCCTGTCAGAAAGCTTCATTCAGCTGAAGGAGAGGACAAGTAGTGAACTGCCAGGGTTTTCCAGACTCCACCTTACCTGCAAGGCAACACATCCACGCAGGTGGGTGCAAGGACATGGCTGCTTGCTGTTCTGATGGAGCAAATTCCCCTCCCTCCCTCCTTCCCTGGAAATGTGAATAGCTTTTTATCCTGTCTCGAGAAGAAAGCAGATGCAAATGTAGATCAGTACTTTCAGCAGTTTAAGTGCTCTTTGAGGTTGGGAAGAAGAAATCTGATTAGGGTTACAGCTGTTTCATTTCCTGACAGATGCACAGGGTGTTGTGTGCTGGCGAACTGCGGATGTACACACACGCAGCAGCCTCGCTTTGTATCAGTGGCATAACCACACAGCAGCCGGCATGTTCGGAACTCCTTGTCCTGGACACCCTGCCAAAATACGCTTTATGTAGAATTTTCTGTGAACCAGGCTGTAGTGTGTTTGTGTGTGTGTGTGTGTGTGTGTGTGTGCGTGCATATAAATCTGTGTGTGTTTTCTTTGGTTGACAGGGCCTTTGTTGTTGAACTTTTTGTTGCTGGAGTGGGGCAGTGTGCTGTAAACAAGCACAGCTAATTATAAAGCACTTGTATAAAAAATGATTTGCATTTGTACAAACAGTACTAGTAAAAGTGCCCGTGCAAGAGTACCACAAGTACCCAAATAAGCCCAGCTCTGAATGGAGAACTGTTTTCTTTCTTGCAACCACAGCTAAAAAGCTGTTTATAACTAAATGCTGAGGTGGTGTAATTTTCTTTTCTAGGAACTTGGAATAAGAATTCCTAGACCACTGGGACACGGACCAAGCAGATTCATCCCTGAGAAGGAGGTGTGGTAGTGTTTTCAAGTACATAGTGAACTTTATGCTTTTAAGGAACATCATTTTAGTAGTAGCCCACACTGGTTTCAGGACAGCTGCTGATCTGCAAAACATTTTCAGTTGTGATCACATTCAGTCCTCAGACTTTGGCCACAGTTCTAGAGTACAGAACAGTGAGAGCCTTGGGGAGCTTTGGAATAGTTATGACCCCTCCCATGCTACTATCTAGCATGAGAGAAACCCAATACTGTTTCCTTGTGAACATCCGGATCTAATTTCCTACTGGTCCACAAGGTACCTGCCCCTCTGCTCCGGGATTACTTTTTCTTGAGCTGCCTCTACCACTCTGAAGAATCTGAGAAGCTTCAGAGTGCTGTGGATGAGCTTTTCTGCTGCTTGTCTCCTGATTGTCTGGTAAGAGAATTTGGAGCAGAGGAAAAGCTAGTAATATGCCTGTGGTTTTCTAGGAATTTTCATCTTTTTCAGTTTCCTTTTTTTTCTCTCTTGTCATCTTAGCTAGCTTTTTACTTCTTTTCCCCTTTTTCCCTTAGTAAAAGTGATGATTCAATTAGCTTTTAGTTACAATAAACTAAGATCAGCCTGGGGTATTCAAGAAAGTGAAGGTGAGACAGTTAAAAATGAGAAGTCAGCATTGTATTAGAGAGAGACTAAAGCCAAAAATCTCCTTTTGCTGATATAACCACTTGTGATCTCCTAAATGAGAGGTATTACAGGGATTTAATGTGCCTTATGTGCACTGATTTAACGCCATTAATCGATTTGTATTATAATTCCTTTCACTTGGGGCCTCTGGGTGCTGTGGTAATATATTTATTTTCTATTTTATTGGCGGTACTTGGACAATATTGCTCATTGCTCTTTCTCTCCAATCAGACAATTCAGGTGGGAAAGGAGGACGCCACGATGCACACGCTGTTTGCAGAGTCTTTTGCCGCGCTGGGCCGACTGGACAACGTCACCTTGGTGATGGTTTTCCACCCGCAGTATCTGGAAAGCTTTCTAAAAACTCAGCACTATCTCCTGCAAATGGATGGCCCACTCCCGCTCCATTACCGACACTACATCGGCATAATGGTACGCACCAGGCAGAAACAGAGTCCTGCCTGAGAGCAGCTGTTGCTGTTTTGCAGTTTCTAGCTGGAAAGGCATTGCACCAGCAGCTAAGGGAGGAGCAGAGTGGCTTTGCTGGTGTCTGCTTTACAGATGGTTTCAGAAGAGAAGCACTTTATGTTCATAGATTTGGTAGGACTGTGAGAAAAAGGGGAGAAGTATGCTATAGCAAATACGACAATTGTTGGCTTCCTTAGTATCTCAGAAACTGTTTCTCAAGAGAGTTTGTTTTTGTGTGTGTCCTGTCACATACACCCCTCCCTAACTCAATAGTTGGTCCCATCATGCATTTCTGAATATGTAAGTTCTAAGCAAGTTTTTTGCCAAAAGTGGTTGATTTCTAATTTTTAATCTGCCAGTTCAATGATCTTCGCTTGCTGAAGTTGAAGTAAGGTTTTGGCTGTGTCTTAATTTGATGTAGAAAGTGTTGGAGTAAATGATACTGGGCCTTTCTTAGCTGAGAAGCTGTCCATAGTCTCTCTTGCCATATGCAATCTAAAACCTGCTTTTGATTGTTGCTGGTAAAGATGTAGCTAAAGGCAGCTTCTTCCCCCCTGGGGAGTATGATGCAGTATGGATTACTTGCTCCAGGACATGTAATAAATCCATGCCTGTATCTCTCCCTGGGTATAGGCATGTTGTACCTGTAGCCAGCATAATGATGGTGTGTATGAACAAGGGATATTTATGTTGTGAGAACAATAATCAAAACAAGCTGATGTGTTAATCTCAGAAGTCTTTTTTTTCTTGAATCTTTGGTCAATGCAAGTCTTGCTCTTGGATGTTTTGAGGAAATGATGGCCTATGGTATTTGTCATAAAGTACTAACTTTCTGTAATGTTTTCTGTGTCACACTGTTTTCCTTTCTAGGCTGCAGCACGACATCAGTGCTCTTACCTTGTTAACCTCCATGTGAATGACTTCCTTCATGTCGGTGGAGACCCTAAGTGGTTGAATGGTTTGGAAAATGCACCTCAAAAACTGCAAAATTTAGGAGAACTGAACAAGATGTTGGCTCACCGACCCTGGCTTATCACCAAGGAACATATCGAGGTAGGTCTTTAATGGAGTAATGTGAAAGTCCCCTTTTTTCAGTAAAGCAATCACAGATTCTTGGGGTTCAGAGCCAGACAGGGTGAAAGATGTTCTGTGGTAATTAATTGATTGTAGTGCTACATAACTTCATGATATAGTGTCACTTGTGCCCTGTTGTGTAAAACTAACAGGATCATAACTGCTCTTAAATGAGTAACAAATTTAATTTACAACACACTGAAATTTCCCTGTTATGTTGGAATTCTGTTGGTGCAATGACGATTTGTTCAGATGTGCACCTCCCTCCTCAAGCTGTGTGCTTTCAGTAGCCAGAACCCCCGGGTGTTTTCTGAGATGCTGCCAGAGGTCAGGCAGAACACCAGCCACCACATTTTTGTCTGGCTTGCTGCCAGTTCAAATGTTGAGTTTTCAGACTGGGACGGAGGGAGCAGGCTGGCAGAGCTGCCCAGGGGAGTGATGGTGGTACAGGACAGCCAGGACTGCAGCGCCAACAAACCACCAAGGGGCTGCTTCTTCCACCCCTTCTGCTCTCCTCTGTGCCTGTAGCAAGGAGCACGTGGGTGCTGGGACTCCCTCGGTGCCGCCTGGCCTGGTGAGAGGTGGTGGCAGGTCCAGCTGGAGGCAGGCGGCTGCATGTGGGGGAGGGCGCTCGCTCTGCCAGAAGGCCCAAACCTCCCACACTTTCCTGCCTGAAGGGGAAGTTGGGGTTTGAAGCTTCTTGTCAAATCTAGAGCATTCCACCCACAGGGACAAGATGGAGGGAGCCTGGCCCTGGTGCCAGGTTTTCACACAGCTGATCTGCAAGGAGTTGCCTGAGTTTTCTGATGCTGTAAAGACCATTTGAACAAACATGCAACAGTTGTGGTTGCATCTTGATCAGAGGTGTGAAATTTCAATGCAAGTCAGTATGGCCTCGATAGAAACCACATGGTGCAAAAGAGAAACCCCAACTTACTCAATTGCCCAGGGACAGAGAGGGGAGAGAACTTGTGTCCTTTGTGGCTTAACCACACAGGTCTGTGTCTGGCAGGTCACCTGGTAACAGGTCCCTGAGCACACTAATGGCGGCAGAGCTAGGAAGCACGTTTGGATGTTGGAAAAATAATTTTATCTGGCAAAAAAATGTGTTGATAAACTGCATTAAGGTGGGGTCAAATGAATTACTTTAATACTTTTGTCTTGCATTTTTTTTTAAAGCAACTTTTGAAGACCGAAGAGAACAGCTGGTCCCTGGCAGAGCTGATCCATGCAGTCGTTCTCCTTACACACTACCACTCCCTTGCTTCCTTCACATTTGGCTGTGGGATCAGCCCAGAGATTGACTGTGAAGGGGGTCACACCTTCAGGCCCCCCTCTGTCAGTAACTATTGCATATGTGATATAACAAATGGTTACCACGGGGTGGATGAAATCCATGCCAGCCCAGCTGGAAGTATTCCAGTAAGTGTCTGTCTGAACAAACAATCTCTTCCAATAGTAGTCATTTCTTTGTAAACTTAACATGTGGAGAGTGCCTGTCTCTTTTCATTCTTTGAGAGTGGGATTGATGAGTCTAATCCAGATGTGGGCATTGAAAAAAATGCATTTAGGAGGAGCTGAAATGATATTGGGAAGCTGGGGAAAGCTACCAAAGGGAGAAATAGACACAGTCTCTTGGTTTTTTTTCCTGCCTGTCATTCATAAAGGTGAACTGAGATGAGTCCCAGCCTCAGTCCATGACAGCAGCAGTGGCCAGGAATGTTTTTTTCATTGGTGCAGTGGAAAGTTGGCTCTTCCTTTGATTCCAGGCTCTGACTTTTTTGCCTTGAGTTGTTTGTCATGCATCACACAACAGATAATTCTTTACAGATCATTCACAACTTTGTGACTCTCTTTAAAACACTCTCTCCTGCCTGCAGCAGTTATGTTGATCTGGACTTGTTTTCTGTTGGTGAAAAGCATGATATGAACTAAGTGTTGGTTTAAGAACAGCCATGAGGGTGTTCTCACTGCAGGATCCTTGCCTGTGATATTTTACTGCAGTGGTGTGGGTGGTGTTTAAATTTGTTTGATGGAGCTTGCTGGCTCTCTGAAGGAGCTAACTGCAAAAGGCAGGGAGGAAAGGGGCAGAACTGTATGAATTAAAGATAATTTTACTTTGGTGCTGATGGAGGTTTACAAGATCAATTACTGAATTCTTGTGGTGTTAAAACAGCTCTTGTGAAAGACTATTATCTTGCACTGGCTTTCTTTTGAGGCTTCATTAAATCTGCATTTATATTCACCCTTCCTTTTTCCTTCAGTGTTTCTTCTCTGTGAGCAGAGGAGGGGAAAAATACAGTTGAGTGGTAAATTGTGGTTACTTCCTCTATCAGAATTTCTGTTACAGCTCCCTGTTTTTCAGTTGCTGAACATTTAGACTAAGAGAAACTAATTTTAGTGTGAGAACAATTAGTTCCAAAATGCTGTGATTTTTAGATCTTGCTAAAAATACCAGAGATCTAATTGAGAAAAGATGATGAGTACATGTAAACCATTGGGTCAGTACAGGTTTCTTTCAAAAACTGTGTTCCTTGAAAAATCTGTATTTAAAGATGTAAAGAACTTCAGTTGTGTTTAAACTTTCTGGCTTGGCAATTTCTGCCACCATTGTCAGTTCCTGTTACATGAAAATGAAATGTCCTTCTCTTCTTTTTAGTCTACAGAGTCTGTCTGTGAAGTTGAAGCTCTTATGGAGAAAATGAAGCAGCTGCAGGAGTGCAGAGATGAAGAGGAAGCCAGCCAAGAAGAGATGGCCACACGTTTTGAAAGAGAGAAGAGAGAAAGCATGTTTGTGTGTTCTTCAGGTAGTGCAGATGTAGTCTGTATATGTATTTATTAAGACTTTTCCAAATTATTTGAAGAAATATTACTGCAAAAGGGGAAAGAAGTGCTATTAAATGTCTCACAAACATTACTGTTTCTTTGAAGGAACCAAGATTAGAGATGCTTTGTTTTCTTCCAGGAACACTTTAAAGCAAAGTAGTGCCAAGATTGCTGGCTGCTCTCAGACACACCATAACACTTTCTGACCAATATTGTGTTTAATAGAAATCTCCAAAATAAATGGAATCTCGAGAGAGAGAGTTTTAGAAGTTTCACTGGAGATTTAAACATCTTGCAAGACACTTGACATGCTTTGCTATTTTAAGTGCGTGAAACATTGCTTTTCAGATGACTGAGAGACAATACTTAATCTCTTACAATTTTAGAGTTGTCATGGGTTCTTCAATACAGTTTCCTCTAAGACAAACTTGTCATGGAAGTCTCAGAAGTCCCTTTATTAATAAGCTCTCTGTTCCAAACCAGGTTTTTCCCCTGACATTTTTACAGACCTCTTGAGTTAGGGGGAAAACATCCTCTAGATTCAGGGGATAGGGTGAAGACTGTAGTACAAGAGAAGGGAGAAAAAGGTGTTTGTCTGTAAGAAAACACCTGAGTGCTTTTCCTGGAATTGCCTCTAACACTCTAGCTGCAGTGACAGAGCTGTACTCTTAATATGAGTAGTCCAGTGAAAATCTGTTTGATTAAAAAGCACAGAGGCCCATTCTTCTGCAGGAGTTCTGCTCATACACTTCCAATTTGTTCTTTCCAAATTTTGTGAAATTCTGTTTGGCATTAACAGAAGATGAAGAATCTGCAGCAACAAGGGATGTGTCTCGTCACTTTGAGGATACCAGCTATGGTTACAAGGACTTCTCCAGACACGGAATGCACGTGCCCACCTTTCGTGTTCAGGTAAAAGGCTGGGGCTGCCATCAGGGGGCTTAGGGAACACCCTGCTCATGCTGCCAGATACCACACCTGGAAATGGCTGTGCTCTCACTCACTGTGGGTGAGGCTTAAAGCCAGCACATGAACAACCCCCACCCCCAGTAGATTATCTGCCCTGGGATCTTTAACTATATTAAAGCTCTGGGTCTTCACAAGTTCATTTCTGAAATGCTCCATTCTGCATTTTTACTTATTCTAAGGATTATTCCTGGGAAGACCATGGCTATTCCTTGGTTAATCGTCTTTATCCAGATGTGGGACAACTACTTGATGAGAAGTTCCATATTGCTTATAATCTGACTTACAACACAATGGCCATGCACAAAGATGTGGATACCTCAATGCTAAGACGTGCTATTTGGAACTATATTCATTGTATGTTTGGAATAAGGTCAGTTTTACTCTTTTTGTTCTAAACACGTTGGCTTTTCTTTCTCGGCTTGAACCAGAACTATTTATTAAGCAAACTTGCATGTATTTTTAAACATATTTTTGTTTGTGGGGGAGGGCCACTAGTGCTACACTTACCCAATAATTTGTTTTGCCATAGGAACTTAGAAACAGTGCAAGTGAAATAACTGCTGCTTGAAAATGAAAGTGTTTTTCTTTCCATTCCAAACAGATACGATGATTATGACTATGGTGAAATTAATCAGTTGTTGGACCGCAGCTTTAAAGTTTATATCAAGACTGTGGTTTGCACTCCTGAAAAGACCACAAAAAGAATGTATGATAGCTTCTGGAGACAGTTTGAACACTCTGAGAAGGTACAGTTGGTGTGCGTGCTGAGGGACAGCCACGGGCCCCAGATCAGTGTCCCTGACAGCCACAGCCACACAGCTTAAGCTTTAGCTGATGCTCCTGGGGTTCTGCTCATAGTCAAGTCATTGGGACGTGTCATGTTCCCAGGCTGAAATAATCTCCCCTTTCCTCCTTCCTGTGTGCTGGCTAACAGCTGACATGGACTGGGCAAGCTCCGAGCAGTACAGGGGGTTAGACATGAGCACGGTACAGCTGCGCCTCAACTGCAGTCAGTACTGCCTGGACCCCAGAGAGGCAGGGAAGTGATGCAAGATCCATCCATCCCTTGGCAGCAGACCTGGAACAGCTCTCTGGCTGGCCCTGGGTCTTCCCACTCCCCTGGTCCATCTTGCATGGATAACCCCAAAGCAGTTTCTTTGTTAAAGCCTAAAAGCTCTGCTTCTGGGTTATGGTCTGAATTGCACCTCCCTGTCACATTTCTTGCTATTAACTCCCAGATATTGAATCCATTAAGTTTATATCCTTCAGTTTTTCTTTGGAAAGGTATTTCTTGGCCTCACTTAAAGTTAATGCTGAAACATAAAGATGCAGAAATCATTTATGTTCGTATCATTAGAGGCTCTAGTTCTTGATAAACCCTTAAAGCAGGGTCCTATAACTACAGTGATTTAAGATGGTTCAAGTAAAACATTGCCTATGTTTTAGTTAGACTAACTGTGATAGATGAGCTTTCCAAGCACACAAATCCTTCTTTAAAGCCCAAAACCTCGCATCTCCATAGCCATCAAAATCCAAGGCTCATTCACATACGTGTCACTGAACACAATAATCCATACGTCCTCACGGAGATCATGCAAATGAAACCACACAGAACCCTGACGTGCCACAGCAAACTCACGGCAACCTGCTGTCAGTGAGGAAATAATTTCACACCCTCCCACCCCCCAAGTTTCTGATCTCATCCTCAAAGAAATGCGGTAAAGGCATCGAGGAGATGATCTGGGGAACTAAAATTCTTACCTCCAGTAGCTACTGAACAGCCGTGTCTCAGTAGATAGCAGCTTTATGGCACTTGAGAGTTTTTCTGGTACTTCACCTTGGCCAGCCACTCTGTGTTGTTCAGGTGGTAGCTGCCTGTGTGTTTCTCTCTCAGTCCCCAGGGGCAAATGTCCTTATCACCTCTGCCTTTGCCAGCACCCCCCTTTGCTCCACAGGTACTCACTGCCCTTCTGCCTTTAATCGTTAGCCCCATTAAAACTGAACAAGCTGTGCATAATTGTGCTGCTGAAGAAGGGCTTGTGTGCATGGAAGCTTGTCTGTTTTTCCCAGCTAAACCAGCTGGTCTGCTAAAGCATGATTTCCTCTTCCTATGGCCCTGGCCCTGCCTAAGTGTGCCCGTGAGCCAGTGCCACGCTGTGCCACAGTACTGGGTGTGGCATTGGTTCCTCTGCCCCCCCAGTGAGTCCACGGCGAGGTCCGGGTGGTGGCCCGGGCAGCGCTCCCCTGCTGCTGCACCAGCACTACACGCACAGCCCCGAGGCTCCCTTTGGCTGCAGCACGGGGTGGTGAGCACGGTGCTGAAGCGCAGCTTCTTCTCTCTCCTGAAGGTCCATGTAAATTTGCTTCTGGTAGAAGCTCGGATGCAAGCCGAACTACTTTATGCTCTGAGAGCTATTACTCGCTATATGACCTGATGTCTCTGGCTGCCTGTCGACGTTGGAATGTTCTGCAGCTGCAGTATGGCAGAGGAAGATACGAAGCCTCAGGACCAACAGTAGCTATAAGTTAAGATGCCCATTGTGCCATAACTCCTTTAGTTTCAGCTATTTCCACGTTTGGAATATCATTGCTGCCACTGGGCAGCGAACGCTTGGCAGTTGAGAGACAGGGTTGTGCAGAAGTGCTGCCTGCTCGTGGTATTTTGGCTTTAGACAGCCCGGGACATTCTCTGAACTTGTGGCAATATAGCAAACCGTAGATACATAGATCTTGTGTTAAGGCAAATACTGTGGGAGCTGGAGCGCGAAAAGAACTGGGACTTGATGACATTTGCTATCCCTATGAGAATAATTTTAGAAAATCTTGATGCTGCTATTTGTGCAGGTGGAGTGAACAGACCCAGGCTGTTCCAGTTGAGCTAGAAGTGAAAGTGAGCACTGCTATTGTCTGAGCCTTTATTGCGTGTGGTTTCAAAAAAGCCTTGTTATTTAGATTCCCTGTTTAATCAGAACTAAACCTCTTCTGTCCACACTGATAATTTGAAAGATAGCAGTCAATTTTCTCAACTAGTTTAGCCTTAAAAACAGGATGTTTGTTCAGCATTATCTCGTGAGCTCCAAAGTGCAATGGTCTTCCTATGGAAAGAAGGGGACTGGAGTCCTCAGAGCTTCTTAGAGATCTACCTACACAAAGTGTCGAGTAGTTTCTTGTCCTCCTTTTCACGGATAAACCAAGAAGGAGCTAGGACAAGGAGTGAGAATGTTGTTCTAGACTGCCAAACAGTCCTACTGTATTACATGCCCAATGCTGGTCTTAATGATTTTTGCAGTTGCTTAAATAACTAGGCTAAAAACATCTATTTTTAGTAAATCAAAACGTGATTAAAATGCTGACATTTAATATACAGTGGTTTTGGAGAACACATGAATACTTTTGTATGAGTGTGAATTGCTTTTTAAATTTGTCAGTATTACTGGTATTTTTGAAATAAAGGTAACAACTTTTTCTCTTGGTGTTTCTGTGTGGTTTAACTTTAAGCTTCTGTTCTTACTGGCTCTAAGACCATTTAAAATGTTTGAAACAGTGACCGAGCAAATATTGTTAAAATCATGAGCCATGAATTTTTTAACTGAGTCTAAAAGGGTGGGAGGAAAAGTTTAAAAACAGAGTTAGAGCTTCACTAACTGTAGTGGGAACACCTCTTCTGTACTGCTGATTATTTTCACCCTTTTGGACAAAGCTCTCAGGCACAAGGTGTGATTCTTGCCGTGTCTGGTGCCAGGGCTCAGAATTAGACTTGATGATGCTGATGGGTCCTTTCCAACTCAGCTGATTCTGTGATTTTCTGTGATTCTGTGAAATGGATTTTCCCAAGACCACAAGCAGCATCAGTTTAAGTTCTGTCCTATGGCCTGGGTCTCAGCTCAGACTGGTTTCTCTTTTTACAGAACCTTCTGAGAACAGTTTTAATTTTAGCTTCTTTATAACAGTTTTTTATTTTAGCTGCTTTACAATCCAAGAAGCTGAAATAGCTAAAAAGATCTAGGGGAGAAAGATTAATAAACTGTCAAAAATTGTGACTAACAGGAAGCATCTGGTGCTTCCTCTTAACTGAAAATGCAGGATTTTTAATGTTCCAAAAACAGAGCAAAACTTTCCTGTCTTAAGGGCATTGTACAGCTGAGCTGTGTCTTTCCAGTCTGTGAACAGTTTCTACAGCGCTTGAGTCTCCAGGTGCTTTCTGAGGTCAAAGGTAGACATGAGTTTTCCCAAGAAGCCTAAACTGGCCGTTTCCATCCTGTGCTCTCCAGCCACATCCAGGTGCCCTCTCGCTTCTCAAGCAGTAAACACTGCAGCACGTCTGTGTGAGAGGGGCCACAGCTGCCATCAGAGCACAAGCCACAACCTGCAGGCAATCCCAGCTCCCTGCCCAGTACTGCGGGGCAGCTCCAGCAGAGCCCCAGCCCATGGCTGTGCGGCGCAGCAGCCTCTCGTGTACCTCAGCTGCGGTGCTGGCAGCTCCCCCCAGGGAGAACAGGAATGGGCTCCTGGACGCCAGAGAGCTGCTGCGCTGAGGTCTGTGGCAGATACCCGAATGGCAAACGATGCCATAAGAACACACCTGAAATTCAGCATTCTGGGGCTGCTTCTTGCTACTCACAGGTTTTTCTCCACAGAAAGACAGGCTGGCATAGCTTGACCAGAGGGGTGCTCAAGAGTCGTGTGCCACCCTCTCTTCTCAATCCAGCTCTTCTGAACTTGCCTCTTCCTGTACAAAGGCCAGAGCTTACACATGGTGGCTGCCCCAGGATCCCCAGCCCTGCCCTGTGCTGCAGACACAGCACTTCAGGCTCTCGGTTACAGTTTGATCAGTAATAACTGACATAATTAGTGCTGTATTCGAACAAATCTTAATTGCCCAAGCACCACCTTGACTTGAGCCAGCCATCAGTTTCAGCTGCCTTCTGACAGAGACTCAGCCCTTGTCAATTCTGATTAGTCCTGCTGACAGGGCTTGGCCCAGGGGGCCTTTTCCAGTGCCCCCACCATGCCCTGCCCAGCCGGGCGTTTGCCTGCCTTGCTGTGACACAAATGCCAGGAACAAATGCCTCCAGCTTCTTCCCCACAGGGACTACTTACCCATCATCCTTTCTTTAATACTCTCTCAAAGCAAATCCATTCTTTTTTTCCCCAGAAACAAATGGGACATTGAAGCCATTTATCTTCCCTTCAACTTCAGCTAAAATTAAAATCGCAAAAGAAGGGATGATAATTGAGATATTTTTGAGCTGAGCAGAGCTGTTGTTGGAGCCAAACCACACTGAAGGCCGAGCACTTCTCTCCTGTGGATTGCAGTGACAGAGGCTGCCACCACACAAGCTCCCAAAGCAGGGCCGAGCCTTGCTGGGCACAAGTAACACCTGAGCTGCTGAGACACAAAGAGCAGACCAAATTTTATCACTTTCACCGAAGTTTCTTCCTCGCCACTCCCAAAACCTGGACCACGCAATCTCCCTTTCCCTGCCCCGTAAAAGCAGGGATCTAAACTAGGAAAAAAGTCTCACTGCCCTTCTGTTATGGCTCTACTTCCCGGCCTCCCCGCTGCCTCTCCTCACCTGGAAGCAGGCACTACCAAAGGTAGCGAGAACGGTGCCCCTGAGGGAACTCTGAATTCCTCCAGCCTCTCGCGGGTTTGCCAGGCCGGAGCCGCTCCTGCCACGCGCGGCGCAGCGCGATGCTGCTGACCCGCGGGAGCAGGAGCCCGGCAGCCCCTGCACAGCCACTTATTTTTAGTAATCTGAGGTCAGGGAAGAGACAAATGGGTCAGGTCTGTAAAGCTCGCTGTGGCCAACTGGGCTGTTAGCGCTCAGACCAGCGGTGCGCCTGCTGAGCTAATCCATGGGCTGCGAGCGGGCACTTTTACACGCTGGAAGGATGAAAACTGAGCAATAAACAAGCCAGCAGCAGTCAGGAGCAACAGGGGGAAAGAGGCCTGTTATGGCCTCACAGATGGAGACACAGGTTCAGGGGAGACAGCTGGCCAAGAAATCTGAGAAGTAGAGGCACACAAGTGGCTCCTGGGAGTGTGGGACCAACTGAAAGAAGGTAAAATCTTCTCTGACATCAGGAATATGGGTGTTTTGCCTAAAGATGTGAAGTCTCAATACAGGAAAGACCAGCACAGCTGGACCTACATCCCACAAGCATCAAGGCAGCAGCTGGGTTAGTTGGGATTCCCTAGACCGTAAGGGTCCCCAAGGTCAGAAAGAAGGAGGATCTCCCAAGGAAAGGGGAGTGACTTTCCCTGACCCCTGACAGTGTTCGATCTGAGGACTGAAGCTCATGAAGCAACACAGGACAGTGCCCCAACTGATGCCTGCCCAGGGTGTTTTGGGGCCTTTTAATAAACACCTAATTTATTCCTTTTGCTCTGTCTAATCTCTGTTCCAGGTCAGCCTTTCAAGGCATCACAACAGCCCTGGGCTACTTTGTCACAGAAGTTCCTTAAGGTAAAAGTGTGTCAAAGTCTGTAGGTGAGATGTGGATATGGCTTCTGTCACATAACATTCATTTGCACAGCATTCTTGGTACCACAAAGATCCAAGTATTCACTCATGACTTACCTTTTAAAAATTAGAAGTTCAGCAAATATTTTTGTTTCATTTTTCCAGTCAAGAAACAATGCAATTACTAGACAAGTCACACTGAACAGCTGCTTCATCAGCTCAAGTATATTGTAAAAAGTAATTACACATGCAAAAATTCCACACAAGCTCTTCAAAAGATACATAAATTCTAGTACATAAATGCCAGGCTTTTCTGACTTTTTTTAAAAAATAGTCATGCTCTCCAACAAGCTTACCAATGGCAATGTACAGGTATATTAGAAATACACAATTTACCCGACAAAAAACCCCCGACTGATTAAAATGGAGTGACAGACTCAGCTGGAAGAGTGATGGCTTTGAATTCTGTCAAGAAGTTTTTCTGCCACAGGCTTGAACTCTCTTTCCCAATATACTCTTTGGCAGTCCTTAATACCTCTGTCAAGGCTGCACTCCAACTCTACCTCTCCATCTGTAATGAAGGAAAATACTGTCATCAGTTCCAAATAAAAATATACTCAACTATGCATTTTGTGACACATACAGCTTACCAGCTGTGTATGCTGATGGCTCAAAAACAACTGCACTTGAGGTAAGTTAAGCATCACTGTCTGAGGGTCTTAAGATTTAATTGAAAATAAAGGATAGTAAGGTCAGTAGAACAGTGAAAATGGTACTTTTATTACACCTCATAGGTGTCCCTGGGACAAAAACTGTCTCAGAGATTGATCATTTACTGTGACTGTCTGAAAAGTACCCAGGGTTCAACACTGCCCACAGCAATTTTGCTGAGGTAAGCAATCCATTCATCTAACTACAACTATGTTTTTCCTGTCCTGAGCTGCTCTGCTAATCTGGAGATTCTTTCAAACTCTATCTACTCTCACACTGAAGGAACTTGAACCAAACTAGTTATTGATTTACTGATTATTTATTTACTGATGCCCCTCCCTTCCTCGCAGATTTCAAAAATAAAACAACAGGACAGTCTTTATTAAAGACAATGTTAGGAAAGAAAGGAAGTCATCAGTCATCTTCCCCCCTCCATTTTGCTTGCCACTGGATGTGGCAAAGAGACAAACTCCTGGAGAAAACAGAAATCAGTCTGCAACAAGAAGCATTCTCCTGAATGAGGAATCCACAAACACAACTGATAATGCCGAACAAATGTTTTCACACAGTTTAACAGAAGGATATTTGACAGCCTTTAGGCCTTAAACAGACCTAAAATGAAGGCAGAATCCTGCTCTAAATGGGCAATACTTAACCCTTGGCCTACACTGTGAAAAAGCACCAGATTCACAATGTGGTAAATAAATAACTCTATTACACATCACAGCAGGTAAAGGCAACTTGGGACTGAAAAGAAACTTCAGTCACCCACATTTTGAGTCAAACTTTGTGCAGAAAAGAGATGATCTAACAGCACTTACACCCATCCAAAAGCATGCCAAGGTGCCTGTGCAGATCAGATGGCCTGAGCTGAGACAGGTGTGAAGGAGGAAATGACATTCCTGTGTGTGGAGATGGGTTCCAGCTCACACAAAGCTACCAGCAACTGCAAACAGTACTTGGCTCCTGTGCCACTACACTGCAACTACCAAAATTAAAGAGAGGCTGATTGTGAGAAAGATTCCAAAAGGGGTTCTACATAAGGAGATGACATTTAGAGTCTTTCTGTAATAAAATAAAGAGGAAAAGAACACCCATTGTTTAAAGAATGATGCAGGAAGAAAACTTGTAATCAGAGATAAAATCCTGTCTCTGACATCAAATCTATATTTGATGATGTCATAGGATAATTTAGGTTGGAAAAAACCTCTGGAGCAGAGTCACCATGTATCAGTTTGCTCTAGTACTGTTGAGTACTGAACACCTTCTAGGACAGCAGCCTGTTCCAGTGCTTAACCCCCGCCAAGATGGAAATCTCTTTTCCTAATGTTTAATTGGAATTTTGTCTTATTGCAACCTGTGCCCATTAGCTCTTGTCCTATCAATGGCACAGGAACCCAACATATCAATCTCAGCAGCAGAGAAGCCAGAGACCCTGAAGTGGAAAATAAGGGATTATGGGGTTTGTCTTCAGGGAGGATTGCTTTGCCTACTCCTGTTTTTTTCTACCCAAATTAACTCTGTTCTAATACAGAGCGAGATGCATTTCTCCCTTTTATTAGACAGCTGTGCTCCCCAGAAGTCGACTGAATATTTATGGAATCACTGAGGTCGAGAATTCCAGCCTACAAGAACAAGGGTCAGAAGCAGTTCAAAGCTGAAGTGTTGAAATGAAACAGTAAATTTCCCAAAGCAGAACGTGAGTAACGCTGTGGATTAGTGAGGATCAGTGTTCTGCATGCAAGCTGTGCATCCTCAGATAATTTAATTTTCCCACGACTCTCCTTAAAAACCAGCAGTACTGGGTCCTGGCCAAAGAGCATATGTGCTGGCTGCAAGCCCAGAAACAAGACAAACACACTGGGCCTGCATACTGTGGGGGAAACTGGAGTGCAGAGTCCTGCAGTCTGCAAGGGCTCCCCATCCTTGAAACACTGGCAAGACGGGCTGGCAGCCCTGGAAGCTCTGTCATGTCATGTAAGAGTTCACATGGACTGAGATTCCAAAATAACCTCCTGGAATTGACAGCGGAGGTAAAAGTCAGTACAAGAAAAAGTCTGGAGAGAGGGGGAGAAAGTTTCTTTTTAGTGAAAGACCAAACAGAAGAATGTTCCCAAGAGAGAAGCTCATCTCCACTGCTGCTCGTGAGGGCCTGGGCGAAGGCAAAGCTGCTGCCAGGGGCCTGGAAACAGCAGCCTCCAGGAACTCTGAGCCAGCAGAGTGACTTGAAACTCGAGCAGCTGAGAGAAGGTGAATGACAAATGCCATTGGCAAGCAGGGCCACTGCATCCCAGGCTGCTGGGATCAGGCAGGGAAAAAGAATAACAAATAGTGCCCTTTGTCCAGCCTTTCTCTTGGGCACAGCATCTTTTCAGGCCTTTTCCATTCCCTTTTGCTTCCTTGTATCTTTTGTCATCCTGTGCCAGATGGGGGAGGGAAAAATAAATGGGAGGAGGCCAAGCACAGCAGGTGAAGCGAGGTGTCTGCTGTGCCATGCTCCACTTTTTCCGCTTCCTGAGGGTGTGCTGACGCTCAAGTACAGTTCACTGGCTGTCAGCAGTTGCCTCCTGCTTCCTGAATGATAGAATCAGAGCAATGACGGTTCAAGGCTGTTACTGGACACAATGGGAGGAGGAAGATGTAGGACAATATTAACCAGCTGCTATTACTAAGATTTGTTGGCTCTCTGCATACAGAGGAACCAGATCCAATGAATAAGATGTGCTTTTTCTACAGCTCCTCTTCTGACTGCAGTGTGAAGAATGACTGGCCTTCTGATTTAATTCCAAACTATTCCTAATTAATTACCATTACAGCTGCATTACAATCACAACTGTAACTGCAATTGCAATTGTACATGAACTTCCAGTTCATGAAAGTTATACTACTCAATGAGAGTTACAATTGCTATCCAGCCTGGACTCTGAAGTCAAATCAATTGCTTCAATAAGCAGTGTTAAATGCAGAGGAAAAAATAAGCACTTACTTTCTAAAACAAAGATACATACCCCTCACTGTGTGACAGAAAATTCAAGCATGATTGTGGCTGTAAAGTTTGCAGGTCTCTTGCAGAATGTTTAAAAGTGCAGTAATAACCTTGAAACACTGCTATTTTTGGATAAATAGATGGAATTACTGCACACATTAAGATAAAGTCCATCATAGCAAGAAATGAAATACAAGGAACTATTACAGTAGCGAAAATCAGTAATTCTGCTGTAACTGGAAAAAAATCCTCACAAATCCACCCACTTTTCTGATCGTCTACAACAAAAGAGACCATGAGATTTCACGTTCTGTCTGGGTCTAACAGTAAGTATACATCTTTAATCAATTTCCAATTAAAACCATACCAAACATAGTTAGTTTCCTTCAATTTAATTTATATTTTAACGATCTTTCTGAAGATAATTTCAAGTGACTTACCCAAAATAAAACCATAAGCAAAGCAGTGCTCAAAAGCTAAAGGAGGAAATTACATATACTGACTACAGGACTATTACACAGCCACTAAACTCTGTAAAATCTGAAGCAAAACTAAATGCCCAGATGAAAAGATCCCACTGGGTAAGTAAATCAAGGTCCTTACATTCACCTTTCAGCCTCTGTGGAGCAATGAGCACACCCTTCGTGGCTTTAGGGAACAGATGAGAAATTGTCAGGATGTCGTCTTTGTGCACAACAAGACCATGAAGAGAAAAGAAAGGTGGCCAGGCAGCAAAGTCAGCCTGTTGCACCCCAGGAATGCCATGTTCCCCAGGGGGCCCAGCGTGTGCTGCACAGGGACCACTGTGCTGCTGGACAGTCCCCACTGGCCAGCCACTGAAAGCTGCAGGACAGACTTCCCACCCAAACCAATCCGGCTTTGATTTTGCTCCTTCCATTTCTTCCACTGAGGAAAAGAGACCAAGACTACAAGTCTCACCTAGAAGTGCTGTGAGCAGCACCAGCAGCGTGTTGGTGTCTCCTCCAAAGCAGGAGGCTGCGCTCCTCATGTTCTCGCTGTAGTTCCACAGGGTTTTGCAGATCAAACACGAGAGCTGCCAGTCTGCTGGCCCAAAGTCTTGTAAGCAGTCAACCAACCTGTCAGTACCAAACAAAACCAGTGGTTTGTTCCATGGAATTTTCTCCTGAGCTCTTAAAATCTGGCAGTCTAGAAATGTAAGCAAACTCCATGGAAGTCTGCAGGAAAATTCTACGTTAATAACTTTCAGATGCTACTTTCTTCCTCAGTAACTCCGTCCTTTTCATTTAGTGTAGTTCCCCAAGGATGTGGACATGCCTTTTGTCTACACATATGTGTGTGCCTGACTGCAGCTGCCCATCCTCTGTAACCTTCTAACCCAACTGACCAATTTAATCCACATACTTTGCAAATGTAACCATTTCAAAGACACTAAAATTCCATCGAATTTCATTACAAACCGTGACTGTCTCAAATCTGTGGCTACCACTAAAGCAGAGACTGCAAGCCAAGCCAAACTTTATCAGGCACCAATGATTCATCTGGAAAAGGTGATGGGAATGCAGAAAGAGCTTCAGTCAGAATATCCATCTTACTACACATCAGATCATCTCACCAAAAAAAAAAATCCAAAGGAATTTGCTACTTCCATGATCAAAGAATTACCTTTCACATTCAGCAAGTCTCAAAATTTTGCAGATCTCATCTATTCTTGCACTTCCTCAGCCTGTACTCCTCTCAGAAATGCCTGTTTTCTTAAGGACCATTAGACCTCTCTCCCCATTTCCCTTCCTTGCAGACACCAAATGCAGGCTGAATCTTAAACAGGACTCTGAAATGAAGCTGTAACTTTTCTGCCTGCACCAGATTACCCACAGTAGCTATCCAGAGCTCCCATTTCCAAGCTGCAGAGTTCCCAGGTCCTAGGGCTGCAGAAGTAAACCTTTTCCACCTGCTGTCCTTGGTGACCTCTCCCATAGTAATCCTTCATTGCTGTTCTCTTCTTCAACCTTAGGACCCTCTCCTTCCCTCACTTCTTTACTTCACAGAGCGATTTATAATCTGTTGATTAGTAAAGGATAACTACTGTATTCAGGTATGGCTGAAAATAACAGTCATTGAAGACCACCCAAAAAGAGGTTTGCTTTTTTTCTCCTCTCTGAAGCCAGTCATTGTGGAACAACAGGAGGAAACTAATAAAAAGCCAAAAGAACTTGCCCTGATTTTTTTTTAAATTTAACTCTCTGGTAAGACTAATTCCCTATTTTCTTTAGGCCACTATATACTGATACAATAACCTCAGTTCCAAAAATCCATAGAGCTGGTTTGGCACAGTCAGGATGATCTCCTTAACAATCACTTCCAAATTCTCTAGATTCATTCCATTCTGTTATTGTTCTTTGTTCTTTCCCTCACAAATTTTCAGATACAATATAGAAACTTCTGAATTTATGTGATTCTATAGGCTATAGAATACTCATATATAACAGAAATTTCTCACATTTATTATTCAATTTTCCAGCAACTTATTTTTATTCTCCTTTTCCAGCTTTATAATTTAAGTTAACTAGAACATGGGAAGGAAGGACAAGAAGACTATGCATTGTTTACAGTGTATAAAACGGTAATTATATGATATATGAACAGGAAAGCATTTCAAAGTGAAGCATATTGTTTCATAACTGTGGGCTGTACTAACTGCTTTACAAGCACAGGAACATGATCTTTCATGTTGCTCCAATTAAGCTGGATCCGCTATTATCTGAACATCAAAGCCACAAGTGTTGCATCCACAGTGGTTTTTCAAGGTCTAATATCCCTTACAATGTTATAGTGCCTTAAACTTGGAACTCCCACAGAGAGGAGACTCTCCCGGGAGCTATTCTCTGCTGAGAATGGCTACATCAGGTAGTTATCCCTACAGAAGCAAGTGGTTACAAAAATTGCAAGGGACCATGTGGGATATCAGTTCCTGAAGTACCTTCACACTTGCACCAGACACAGACTGTGCTGTTCACTGTAGCCCACCTAGGATCCAGTTAAGCCAAGCACAATCAGCTGCTGCAAAGCCAGGCCTTAGTTGCTTTCTTCTACGATACCCTCTGCTGTGTACATCACAGAGGGTCGTTGGGAGACTTTTCTGCGGGGTTTCGTTCCAAGTCTTGCTCTCAAAGAATTTTAGATACCAAGTATCTACTATGCTGGCATCTTTATAACGAACTACTGGCCCCAGTAAAAAAGAATCCAATTGAAACTTTTTGGCCGAACTACTCAAAATTGCCTCTTCTCAAGCACGATCAGGAACTTACCTTCCAATTCCTCCTTCTTCCATCAGAAAAGTTCGTTTGTTCTCATCTACCGTGAGATTGAGCAGAACTCCACAGGCAGGAAAACAGACCTCTCGGTTCTTGGAATCGAGCAAAGCAATCATGAACTTGTATACTGGATTGTAAAGAAAGAAACAATATTACTAGGAAGATGGATTTACCGTACAAGTGGCATTACAGCATATGTATTAGAAAGCAGTCAAATGCAGGATACCCTATCCAAAAATCCACCCTTGTAGCGTATTACTGTGACATTTGCAGAGGAGGCACATGACAGAGTATCATCATACTGGACACCAGTTTCCTTCAAAACAAAAACCAGAAATTCTAGTAAAAAGAAAGTACACCAAAGAAATGTGAAAATCCCATCAGAAGAGGCTAAATTGACAAAACTGAATTGCAGCTTATTTCTTGAAAGTATCACCCCCCCTTTCCATCCCAGAGTCAGCAGAAACTGCAAGGACTTGGCATGTGGCACTCAGAGGGGGAAGTTCTTTCCCCTGTGAGTGCAGGGCTGTCCCAGACTGCACCAAGTCCAGCAGGAAGTGCAGCAGCCTGGGGCTCCTGTGGGAGCCAGGCACAGACGTGCAGCATCCCACAGCACCTGCTGGCACTGACTGTGGAGCCTGGAGCCAGCCCCAGCCAGGGAGCTGGGCTGCCCTCACTGAGAGGAAGCCTCTCAGCAACTCCTGAGCTTGGCACACCAACACCATAGTCTCTCCCTACTGGAAAATTTAGTCCTTTGACTGAGACTGTTCACCAGGAACCAGCTACTAAGGACTACTTCACTTCTACCTTCAAATACGGTGATGTGCCACCCTTGGAATAGAGTTGCATACTGTGGCATGATCACCTCACTTTCAGCACCAAGAGGCAGACAAAAAAAAAAAAAAAAAAAAATTTACAGGGAACTGGTGTCTAAGCTTCTGGGGATAGCAAGGAGTTGCCCTTTTCCCCAAAGTTCTTTAGATACCCAAAGCAAAAAGACTTGAAAAGACTTGTATCCTACTTCACCCTGAGGCAAACAGGAGGTCTTTGCTGAGGCAGTCAAATCCCAGCCACATGTTACAAAGTGCTAACAAGCTGCTGAATATGAGAATCAAAAATCTGAGATTAGGAACCTAAATGAGATTTTAGTTGGATTTTCATTTTATATTGTATCACTACTAGTCTGCAGGATCTGAAAAGCTATTTGAGGAAAGGGAAATATCAAATTTGAAACTTTAGGAAAAACAGAGTTTTTGTAGTATTTACCTTTGTGAAAGTACCATGGCATATTTTTCCTACTCCAATATTTCCATTTTAATGGAACTGAAATAGAATGGGGTTTATAATGACTATTACTGGATTCTAATGTTTGCCTAATTTGCAAAACATCAGGGAAGATTGCTCCTACCCTTTAACTGAGACAGCTTATTAACAATCTTTTCTTTTTAGAACCATGGACATTTAAAAATAGAACTCCTACAAATGCAAAAGTAACTCACTCTTTTTCTGCATGATGAAGTCACGGATCTCATGATGCTGGGAAAGATTGCCATAGACTCTGACAGCCTCCACAACTGCATCCATACTGTCACTCATTAACAGCTTTAAAAGCACTATTGGTTTGCACAGAAATTAAATAAAAAGAATTACTTGTAAATCACAAATACATGGTTGTTTTTTTATCAGTGAATATCAGAACACAAACAGCAACAGCAGTAAATGTAATAAATGGGAGCAGTTGTCTGTCTGTCTGGTGGCAACAAAGGGGGTGAGCTGATGGTAGAACAAGAATGAAATTGTGTAGGGCTTTGAAGATAAAACAAAGAGCTCCAATATGGGACTAAATGCAAAGGAACAAACGAGGAGTTATGGAGACAATCTAAGCACAGTTGTAATAATGGGAGCCAGTTTTGCTATGCAGTTTTGAGTGGGCTCGTGTGAAAACCCAGGAAGATATACTTTAAAAAATGTTGTAATATATAAGAGAATTGATTTACATCCTGAACAGATGGTCTTATGGTGGGATGTCTCTTAAAGCTCAAATTATTTTCCGACATTAGCTCTGTTTTCTCTCAGTGCTGCTATAACAAGCAAACACATTTTCTCTGAACAGCTACTTAATATTGTCCCAATCTGAAGCATTTACTTCCTTGCTGCTTTTATGCTTAGTAGTTTCACATATGATCAGTGTGTACTTCAGTAGTAGGAATGAGACCTTCAGCACTTCCTAGGGAGAGCTACCATCATGGAGGATTTAGGTGCACGGCAGAGGAGTGATGTTACAGAAGTTACCATTTATCAGTCTTCTACGAATACAAAGCAAAGCACTGAAATCAGTCCATCATACAGAGGATTCAAATACATCAACCCTTAGCCCTTTGTACAACAAAAGAGAGAAGAAAATATAGAAGGGTTTCTATATTTTCTGGATGTTGCAATACTGAACACACCTTGAACTTGTCTTAAAGAGACATCTGAAGGGATTTTGTCCACCACTCATATCAAACAGCAAGTATTCTCAAAACATCTGCAGGAGCAGAAAGCCTGCTGGTCTTCCATCAAAAGGTTTCCTCTTTCCTCAGTTCAGGAAGGCAATGGGACTAGTTCCACAAGCCAACAAATAGGACAGAAGTAATTTGTTTCCAACCAGCAACAAGAGGCAGCTGGCTTATAGGTGGCAAAATGAGTTGTGACAGAACAGCGGAGCTGTTACCTACAGAGTATATGATGTCTACCAGTCCAGGCACTGGGCTGACAGCCAGGATATTTTTTCCCATTCCTCATTTTACCTGTTGTGTGAACTTCAGGTTCTGTCTCTCCCCAACATCTTGTCTATTTAGACAGAGAGATGTGCAAGATACAGCCTCTCGACCTTCTGTACAACATTAACACAATAGCCCCAGAAGTCAGTGCAGTTCCTACACATAATTGATTATTGTCCATGATGTCAGAGGGGAGAGAATCACTCAATACAATATGGCCAATGGATTTACAAGGCAGAAACAGACAGAAATCAAATTTCACAGGTACAGAAAGTAACAAGAAGAAAAAACCCTCTTGCCATTCTGCGACTGGAAGAAAAAAGCAACATTATTTTATTTAATTATTTTGATTATTTTGGCTCAGGTATATGGATTTTGAACAAATCTAGCAAAAATTGCTGAACAGAAAACAATACAGCAAATTCCTTCACAGAGGAAAAGAAGGGGTTTTGTGAACAGCCCAACCATTTTCATGTAAGTCATAGTGTTACTTAAAAAAAGGGTAATCATTATTGAAAGAATTTAGCCCTATGAACTTTATACTCCTGCAATGTAATACCAAAAAATGTTATCAGTGTCTTTACTTTCTGTTGTGTCAAAATGTTTCTGCTATCTAAAAGCTATACAAAAGGCACAAGTTTAAAAGTCCTTACTTTCAGAAATGTGTAGCTTCTCGTCTTGAACTGCGGAATTCTTCACTTGGTAGTAGGACAAATTGTTGATTGTTGTTGCAGCATTGATGACCAACTCTTCACAGGCATCGACTGACTTGTATTCTGAGAGTGAAAAAAACCCCAAAAACATATGCATAAATAGATAAACACACACATGTGCCTAATTTTGCAGTGCATTAGATCCCAGAAGCAAACTGAGTGATAGTTTTCATGGCCACTACTACAGTCAACTGTTGTTCAGTAACATGCCAGAAGCTAACAGGAACACCTGATCCAAAAAAGGCAGTGCAAAACCACTCCTTCCCATTATTAATTTATAGAAATCATTGTGACTCAGGCAACACAGTTTAAAATTTAGTCGGTTAAGACATTTTACAAATCCTGTTTGCTATTTTAAGATCGCACTGAGGAGAGTCCACATGCAGAAACAGGGCTGTCTGAGAGACATGAAGAAACACCAAGGACTATTATATGGAACTGTCAGGTCTCTAGGGAAAAAAATGGAAAAAAACCCTTCAACAATATTTGACAGATTTTTCTCTTAGAGTTCCTGACAGAATGTTAACCCGTGTAACAGTCTGAAAGACTTATTTGTCCAAGGTCTCTGGCCTCAGAAGCCAATAGTGAAAGAAAAAAAAAAGAGAGGTAAGTTCATAGGGAGACAGAACATTTTGTAGTAAACGGACTGATAGAGTGCTCAAGAAGAGGAGAGGGTGGCAGAGAACAGCTTTGAAGGTCAAAAGCACTTACACAATCATTAAGACAGTTTCAATGCATGAGAGAACCAAGTTGTGAGTCTTACTTGTCTCATCCCTCATGACTGGTAAGACTATGTACAATCAGGTTGGTTATCTTAACATAATATTTAATGTTCTCATTACACAGTAAAATATACCGAGCTGTTTAAGATGTATCTTGTCACAGCTAAACTCTGTTATGGGGAGAACAGATCAGCCCTGGTCTGTAATTAGATTTACAAGGGGCCAGTAAGTGGTAAAGGAACTGCAGTCCTAATCCTCCATTTGGAGGGAGACACTCTCTTTCATCTGAAAGAGATAATAGGTTGGAAGACTGAAAAAGAAGAAAAAAGTAAGAGAAAATTCTTTGAAGAGGCTGAAAGTTATGGGTGCAGAGAATAGAAACAATACTTAATCCAAAACAGTCACAAAAAACGCAAACCTTAAAAAAAAAACCAAAACACCACCGAATACATCTATATAGTAACTGATAAGAACAAACTTTCCTTATATATTAACTTCCAGATAGATGTGTTTAAAATAAAATTTGTTTTCTTATCATTAGTGATCCTATCTGCAAATCTATCACTGAAGTAAAGACTTCTACGACATCTTTCCCAAGATACTGAAAAGACAGTATCAAAGGAGCAATGTTTCCACTGTGACAAGCAAGCCTCCCACATAAAACAGTTTATGAATATCAGCCAATTGACTTTGGGGTTTTTTTGCAATGGGAAGCCTTAAACTCTCCTTACAGGCTGAACGAAGACAACAAACACAACGGTAATAAATTTTATTACCAAGTACTGTAACAAGTAATCCTACAACAGGATGGGCAGCTGCCAGAGCTGCACCTACTCCAGGGTGAATGGAGAGGTTGGCCAGCACCCTTATCAGTTTTATCAGAATGTCTTCTGCTTTTGAAGGATACTTTAGGTGTTTTTTTCCTTTTCCTTCTCCATCATGGTCGCATGTTGGTGCATTCAAATCAAGTTCATAGTAGGTTTGGAATAATGACGTCAAGGTGTTAACACTATCTTTTTCTTTAAAAAATTGCTCCCGGGACTGATCATTCTTTGCTGTTAAGTTACCAAGAATGAAGACGATACGGATAACCAAATCCTGTAACAAAATAAATAAACAAACCATGTTACATGGAAAACATCAGAAGGTGGTAGCTGCTTAAAGCCACCTTATTTTAAAAGAAAGATAATACTTCATTTGCCCCAATTCAGATAATAGCACAACCAGAACAACTGAAGGAATGCCAAACACAGCAACTAGAAATAATTTTTTATGCTACCAATTTTTATAACCTGATTTACAGAAGAAATCAAAAATATCTGACAGAACTAGTATAGCACTGGAGTAATTACTAATGAGATATACCTAGTATAGGTCATCTATTTTTACCAAGCCCACAGTAATCTTAAAACGTCTTAAAACCACACTTTATATAACTAGAATAATCATATGGGCCAGAGTTTACTAAT
>WAAG01019242.1:59680-71792 GCA_013390105.1 Tichodroma muraria | reverse complement strand
GCTCTGCTCTGCTCTGCCTGCTCGGGCTGCCGCGGTCACTGTGCGCTTGCTGAGCTGTGCTACAGCCGGGCCGCGTCTGGGCGTTTCTGTGCGGCGCTGAGAGGTGCGGGGGGTCTGGGGAACAGAGACTCCGTCCAGGGGGGCAGCGGAGATCCCTGCCTGTCCTGTTCCCAGTCCCCCTGCCCAGAACAGTCCGTGCCGGGGCTGTGCTGGAGGGGCTGAGCCGTGCAGGTGCTCTCCCCTCTCACTGCGCTCTGGGGGAGGCTGCTCCAGCCGTGCCGTGAAAGGTACTGGAGCAGGTGCTGCCTCTGTTCCTTCCCCAGCACAGCACGTTCTGTTCAGGGGAGGGGCTGGGGATGGAATAACTCTGCCTGGTGGAGCTTACTCACACTCTGCAAGCACAGCCTGCAGGGTTTGTTACACCTGGGGAGAACTCCTGTAGGGAATGCATGCACTGTGCACTGGCAGCAGAGTCCCGCACCTCAGAGAGAGCCCCACAGGCAGATTCCAGAGCTGGAAGCATCGTGAGCTGCACCAGTGCTTCACCATACTTCAGTCTAGCCCTGGTGAGTGCCCCTCTCCATGGCACTTTGCTTCTGGGATGCTGGTGAGGATCCCTGCACACGGATCCATGGATCCCGTTCCTACAGACGTAGCTCAGAGGTCTCTGACGTGTTCAGTGCTCAGACATTGTCGTTCTCCAGCAAACTTCACATCAACTTCCAGTTGTAATGCTGTTCACATTTTTCCCGTTTTAGTTTGAGGCTCAAACTGGGCAGTTGAACTGCCTGACCCTTAGCCTGAAGTCAAGCAGGTTGTTTTTAAAGGACACTGAAGTCTAGATAAAAAGAAAATCTAGAAAGTGAAATTACCCTGTTATAATTAATGATAGTTTAGGCATTGACTGGATCCAAACCTGCTTTTCCCCAGTTTTTCTTATTTTGTAATTGTAGCAAAGTTGCGTGGCCGAATTTTCTGCCTTTCATTGATGTTTGCTGTCATCAGTAGGAGTTTGACTGTGGAAATGGTTTGAATGTCACTGAGAGTGTCACCCTTGCTGATCACGTTTGCTGAGGGACTGGGTGCAGCTTCACGTGCAGGTACCAAACACAGCAGTTGAGGATATTTTGGGATTAAGTGTTGTCACCGGGAACCACTGGTCTGTGCTGCCTCCCTTGAACACTTGAGCTGAAGGTGTTGGCCATAAACTCAAACTGCTCTGCAGTGCTGAGAGTTTTCACTTGCACTGGCAAGGCCAAATGAGTTCCCTGCTGTTCTGCATATAAGGAGGTGGAAGAAGGAAATCTGGAGAGGAAGCTGAACTTCCTCTGCCAGAGATTTTATACTGGAGCCTTCCCTGAATTCAAGTCAATGCAGCCACAGCTTTAGGTGTGAATCACTAGAACTCAGAAATGCAGATTTGCAGATTTGACCCTTCTACATCCACACCTGTGGTTCAGGGTTCGTGTCATAAAGAACAATCTGACTGATTTTTGGACCTAGCAGTTGGCTCTACCATCCCCCACCCCATCTCCAGATGGATGAGAAACTCCCTTTATTTTAGTTTCATTTCTCTGAATGTTCTTTCAGACTCAAAGGAGCCAGTTTGGGCATCAGGATTAAGCACTGGTCCATCAGTAAGTGACTGCACGGAGTTACAAAGGGAAGAGGCACCAAGGAGCTTGAAAGGAGCAGGCCTGATCACAAAAATGGGAGGGGACAGGAAGAAGGGCTGTGTGTGACAGCCAGCAGTTGATTAGACACGTGTACACACTTGCACTTTTATGATTTATAATTATAAATGAAGAAGTCACCAAACTAATTCCATTGATGCTCAAATTATCCTTATCCTGATTTCATGTGCTGTCCAATTACATTAATGTGTGTTACCTGACTGATTAAAGCTTGGAGATTTTGGGGTGTAGGTTTTGTACCTAAAGTAGTGGGATATGTTAGGAAATCAAAAGGTAGGAATCGATGAGAAAGTCTGGATTCTCATTACTATTATTCTGGCATAGCACTGAGCAGTGGGTTTGCAGTATGTCTAGCTACAATTCACTTAAGATTTTTCATCAATAACCATTTTGATTGAAACCTGGGGGAGCAAGGCCAAGCTCTGATGAAATATGGTCTTCTTGTTGGTGACAACGTGATAAACTAGAGAAAGGAAGGGAAATCTCTCTTCCTTCTCTGGCCTGGAAAAGCATTATTCCTTGTGCTCTTTTTTTAATCCAGGCAATTTCCTGTGCTTCTAAAGCAAGGTCTCCTAAAGGAGGGGTATTTCTGTAGCACCTTCCTCCCCAAAACCCCGCGCAAAGCAGGAGGAAGGTTGCATTTATTTTTCCTGCTTTTCAGCCGCTTATCCATTTCTGATTAAACGGTTCGTGTAGAGCAGAGGAGAGAGGGGAGACGCATCTTCCTCTGATTTCACCTTGGCACTCCCCTTCCCGTGGGGCCGCGCCGCGGTGGCCGCTGTCACACGCCCCCGGCGCTGCCCGGCTGCGTGAGGGGACGCGGTGGCACTGCCGGCCCTGCAATCGCCCTGTGCCCGGGTGGCACCGCCGCCAGCCAGGGCCGAGGCGCAGGGACAGGCATCCACGGGGGACTTCGCGCTCTGCTTCCCGCAGCTCTGGATTGCACAGGCAGGAGAAATCCAGTAAACGGCACGCTGGAATTCAGGGGAAATTCCTGGGTGATTTAGACGAGTTGGAGGAAAGATGGAGTTAAATATTTGGATGATTAAGGCATCAAAGCATCTGACGTATGAGAGAAGGATGAGCAAGCCGGGAGTCTTTGACCTCAGGATGAGGAGGTACAGGAGGGATCTATAAATGTGTATAAATACCTGGGGGAAAGTATAAAGAAGACAGAGGCAGGCTTTTCTCACTGGGCACCAGCTTGCACGGTAAGAAGCAGTAGGAACAATCCCAAATACGGGAAATTCCACTCCAACATTCCAAAAACCTATTTTCACTGTAAGGGGGGTCAGACAGTAGAACAGGTTGCCCGGAGGGGCAGTGGGATCTGCATCCTTGGAGAATTCAGAGCCACAGTGGGCAGGGCAAGCTGCTCTGGCTGGCCCCAGCGAGCAGCGGGGGCTGCATTAGGGGATGTCCAAAGGTCCCTTCCAACCTCTGGATCCTAGAATTGTTTACCAATGGAAAATAGAGGCAGAGACATTGAAACCTATCTAGATGCCCAGGATGTCTGTGGTAGAGCTGGAGTCTGTCACACTCCAGGATGTTTCTTGATTGAGAGATAACCCTACTCGTTATCGCCGATTTTTTCCTCATTATTACAGTGGAAAATAACCGAACATACGCTTTCTTATTTCCCAGATGGCCCCAGTCATTTGAATTTCAGTACTTTACAGCAGGTACTGTGGGCCTTTTATCAAGAGGGAGAAGTCTATATGCGAAATAAGTAAGGAATAAAAGCATACCACGTTTCTTTCCTCCGCATAATCGCACTAAATGTAATTGCCGCTGTGTGCGCTGGCCTTGCAGCCTGCCCGGCCGACCTTCGCCGGGGCCACCCCGGCTCACTTCCCCCATCTGCTGGGAGCAGGCAGCTCGGCCAAGGGCGGAGGAAACCTCCAAACACGCTCGGGGTGTTTATTTTTATGGCCGTCTGCTTTGCCGGCTAATCACAGCTCGATTGCTTCCAAACCCAGCTGGAGTGACCTTATGTGCGGGGCAGAGAGCTTCTCCCACCTTCAGCGCAGCGGCCCCGGCTCTCTGGCGGCTGCCTGGCAGGGATTGTGGGGAGAGGAACATTTCCAGCCCATGGAGCTGAACGAACCTTCCTCCTCTGTCCCCTCAGCGTCTTCCCCTAGTTAGGAATGTTGTGATGAGGCACCTCAAGTCCAGGGGCTGTTTCTGAATCTCACACTTTGCCCAAGTTTCTTCTCCAGATTTACCCCTTAAGAGGGGGAGGGAGGGGGGAGGTTTTTTCCTGCACTTCATGTCCCACACAGAGTTCATCATGCTCTGACTGTACCTGTATTTCAATGTGACAGCGCAGCCCACGCTCAATGTATTCATCCTCCAAATTCTGTGCAAGAAAAGGCAGGGCTACAGTCCCTGTGCTACAGACCAGTGTCATGTGGGAAGTCTGTGGCAGAAAAGCCACCAAACTGGGTTTCCCAGGTCGCTACTTGGACCTTGGGACTGCACTTCCTCGCTTGTGGAAGGAAGTGCTTAATGCCATAAACTCCTAACGTGGAAAGAGAAAAAACAATGCACAGTTAAGAGCTTGACATCAGGCTCTTCTCTTTTGTTTCCTTTTTGAGCTACTTGGGAAAGCAGGGTAAAAAGTGAGTAAAAACTAAGCACTTTAATGCAGATTCAGTTTTGCAGATTCATTTCTAGGTTTGAAATAGAAATTGATTTTCTCCTTTCTCTGAGTGCCCAAGGTGAGCTTTGTTATTTAAAAAAAACCTGAAATATCTTTGAAAGTCTTTTCCACAGGCCCCTTTTTCCTTCCAGTAAGATAAAAAGAGAGCAGCTCTGGCATTTTATATTCTAAATTTTGACTGACCAGAACAAAATGTTTTCCCAAGCCATGTGGGTTTGCACCTGAACCTTTTCTGTGCATTGAGATTGACCTTAGGATGTAGAATTTAATAAAACATTTATTGTCTTCTCCAGTTTTTAGAGCACAATTCCCCTGTGGTATGTTGTTTTCATTGTCTGCTCTGAAAAGGATTCCAAGGCTTCTCTCGCAGTTTGAATTTTAATTGTGGGTGAAGGAAAGAACCTCTGCCACTTGCAGAAAATTAGTCAGTGTCTCCCTAAGCAAGAAGAGTTCTAACAGGTAAAGAGGATTAGGATCGGAACCAGGAGACAGCCAGGAGTATGAAGAGTGGTTGTGGCAGAGATATTTTGTTCCATAAATGTGCAGGTTTTACACGTGTCCAAGCGTCCCACTCATCCCTACTGGCAGTGATCCTTTTCCCTCAAAACCTGCAGCTGATAAAGACAAAATGCAGTTAGAAAACAAAGCGACCAAACCTGAGTTATTTGAGGCCAGTGAGGCAGACAAAGGCAACTGTGAGGAAAACAAAGAAATGTTTTTTGCTCTGGCTTTTCCTGTATCCAGACCCCACTGATGCCTCAGTCTGGATGCTGCAGGTTTACCACTAAATACTCTCCAAAGATTATAATGCATCAATTATCAAAGCCATTCTAGAGGTACCACTTTACTTATATTGTTAACGAGCTTGGCTATAAAGGGATTTGCAGCCTGAATTTCATGACAGAGCCAAGGTATAATTTGCTCTGGGCTATAAAGCCCATGAATTATTGAGGAAATTTACTTCCATGGCTGTGTTTTCTTTCTGAGCAGAAGTGCTCGTGCTGAGTGCATGTGTGAGATGAGAGACAGTGATGGAGGCTCCAACCTCGGCAGTCCATCTCCCCAGCACAGGCTCTTTCCACAGCCAGCAAAGAACAGCAGAAAATAACTGACAGAATGATTGTTTTGAACAAGTGAGCGAAGAAAAATTGCTTGCTGAACGGTGCCAAACTGAGGACCAAATATAAATCACAATTAAAAATGCACTTTGGGTAATTAAAGAGAGGGGCTTTTCCCTTAGAGGTGTCACAAATCTTGTGTGGATATAATCAGACCTGAATAGATCTAGTGATGTGAAAACCACCAGCCTGACAAATCAGAATTCTTAGATCCTGCATCAGGCCAAGCCTATAACCTGCTGTGGGACCAACCTCCCCCCGATGTTCTTTTTAAACCTGGTTTCTTCTGGAAGCGAGACTTTGGAATCACAAATTCCAAATCCATGTCCTGCTTCCCCTCCTCCCACTCTGCACACCCAACTAATAACTTCTGAATCCACTGGCCAATTTCAAGCAAAGTGATAGAGAGCTGTAGGTTTCAAAAATGTGAAGTTCTAATTGTTCCATGAAACAGGAGCAGTGTAGGGATGAGGGGTCTCTTCAGGCCTCCATTGCAAGAAGGACTCCAGCATGGGGTCACCCTTCACAGGCTCTGGAGGAGGCCAGTCACAAGAAAGACCTTAATAATTTCCTGACTAGGAAGGTTACACGGCAAAGTGAGCTGCTTTTGGTGTGCAGAGGGAAGTCTGTGTTCCTGAGGGCCGACCGGGGCAGTAGCTGCTGTTAACAGTTTCTGAATTAATGAATTACATTACAAGGCAAGAGCCTGGGCAAAACACAACTTTTCCTTAGGTGCTAGAAGAGAAACACCAGATTCTGCCCTTATTCCTAGGAAGTCACAGGCCTTTGGGGGGTTCCTTGGGGTTTTGCGTCTCCTGGGGCGGAGCAGAGCCGAGCCAGGCTTGGCCCGAAGGGCAGGGCCGCAGCTCGAGCCGTGGCCACCGCTCGCCACGCTGCTGCAGCCAGCTCGGTCCTCGCCGAGCCCACGGCGGGGCTGCTCCGCTGCACGCGGCGAGAAGTGAGGGACTGCCCTCTGGTGTCAGTCACGATTCCTTCATTCGCCTGGCTTTGAATGCCCGGCTCGGTCTGCGAGTGAGCGCTCAGCCATTTCCCTCCAACACAAATTCCTTCTTCGGAAGGGCAGAGGCTTCGTTCTGAGTACTATGGAAAAGTTCAAGAAATAAAAATACATCTGTATTTATGACCTGGAGACACCCGGGATTGGGCATATATTGCCCTTCCAGCCAGAGACATCCAAGTAGTTACCCCGGCTTATGCCCAGCCTCCATCTTGACACGGATAAGGAAAGCAGAGGAAAGAATAAAACAGGAGAAATATAATGAAGGATGACAGAGAGGAGACACAAGAGAAGCAGATTTGTTACACCAGTAAGTTACATGGAAGTTAAATATAGAAGCGACCCTTCCCTGGGGAGCCAGACTCATGGACAGCTCACACACACGACTCTGCAGCAGCTTCTCGGGCCTCTGGCTGGCAGAGATCTTCATTTTTAAATCATTAGTGCTCATTTCCAGGGCAGTTTGTGCAGTAATGGTTGTCAGAGAATAACAGTCTTCTAAAAGCTGTGCAGGCTTTTGTGCCCACCATTTCTACTGCCTGCTAATGACAGACACCTAAATTTATGCTACATTCACTAATAGCACCGAGTGCTCAGGCTTTGGTTGCTGCTCTTACCCAGAGCAATGAGCCACATGAGCAATTGCTCATGTTCTTAAAGCAGCCAGATTAGCACCTTGCTAAAGTGGATTCAAAGAAAATCGCTGCTCAGGAGTGGACAAAATTTGGACCATTTGGAATATGGAGGGGCAAGGGAAAGAGCTGGCATTAAAAGCCCTGCCTCTGGAGCCCATATTTTTGTCTGGGCTGCGACTGCTGTAATCAGCTCCAAGCTCCCAGTTCTAAAATGATGCTCAGCAGTTATCCCTCTATCAGTACTTCACGAAGAACCATCCCTAAGAGTAATTTCTTTGAACTTTTGCCCAGCCTGTTCTGTGGTATTTGTATCTCTAACTTATTCTGGATGGCTCAGCACAAGCATGTTTTGTGCCACTCTGCTCATTCCTGAGTTTGTCCGTGTTCTGAGCTGGTAAAAGCTGCCAGGAACCTGTGATTTTTCTTTCCTGTGCTGCCTGAGACCCTGACACCTGAGCAGATAACAAAATATAAAGGCATCTTTGAAGTATTTGATGAATATTTAAAACACATCAGTAACACCGAACCATGTGTGCCAGTGTCTCTTTGGAATTAATGTGTACTTTATCTGGAAAAAATAAATAGCAAAGGGAACCCACCTACAAGGCAACACATCTCGAAAATAGAAATTGAAAGATTTACAGAACCTCAAAAACAGTCCCTTGGGGTCTCACCACCACCACCACCACTGAAGTGTCGTGTCTCATCTGTGTCACTCCCTGGAAAAAACACAAAGCATTCCCCCACGCTCTCCTGTCCTGGCATCTTCCTGCTCCTTGAGGAACACGAGCCACTGTGCAGCACTTTGTCCTCAGCAGATTTCTGGGCAGTTGATGTTCTCAAAAGAAGAGAAGCTACAGAGGCTGTTCAGTGTCACTTGCTGGGATTCCCCCTTCAACTCCAGCTTGGGAAACTTCTGTTCTAGAACAACAACTTCCTGTTTGTACTGTTCTGAGTGTGTATTCCCAAGGTGGCAAAATTCTCCTGACCTTTTTTATTGCTGGACACAAGGAACAATTTTTTTATCGAAGATGAACAGGCATTCACATCCCACTTTTACAGGCATTTTTAAACTGCTGCCCTTTTACCTCATTTCATATCCTTGGAGAAGCTTTACCAGGGGATTACAGCAGTCACAGAAAACATTTCTTCTGACACATCATTACAAGGGCATGAGAATGAACATCTTTCCATCATAACCTACTTATAAACCCAAACTCCTCATGTCTTCTTTAACTCTCACAGTCCTTCCCTTACTTTACTCCATCTGAACTGAGTCAGACCTGTGGCTGTTCTTTCGTGGCATCTTCTGAATCTTCTGAATTTGCCTGTGTTGCTGGATCTCTGTTGATTGTGTCAGGTGGGGGTTGGCTGGGATTCAGCCCACTTGGTGTCACCTGTTCAGGGATGTCATTAAGTTTCTGGTTTGTCCGTGCCACTTGCTTTCCCATTTGAACAGCTTCATCATAGGAAGGTGGCAGGTCCATGGCATAGAGGCTGTAAGCTGGAGGGGACACAGTGTTCTTATCCATATCCACAAATACCAAGGGAATCTGGACACTTGGAGGGTACTGCCATGAGCTGTATGCTGTGAAGGAAAAGAATTAAAAATAAAAATTAAACACCTACATGGAACACTGATACATAAAGGGCTAATCCTGCTTTTTTTTCAGGAAATTACAGACCTTCGTGTTTTCAGAACAAATGCACTGTATACTAAAGCTGCCCATGTGGAACCACTCCCGGTCTTCAGTGTCACTCACTGTCACCCTGATCCCTCCCTTCACCTCTTGTGCCCACCCTGCAGGGCTGGAAGTTGTTCTGGGAGCTCACTGGGAATTCCTGTTGCTGCAGGGGCTGGACACAGAATTCCAGGCACAGGTTCAGGAGCAATGCTCCGTGGAGCAGGTGACTCCCAGGGTACTCACAGGTCACTGTGCTGTGGGCAGTGCTGTCGCTGTCAATGCCAATCACTGTCAAGTCACACGGGTGCCGAGGGAAGGTCTCCACTGGAAGCCTCTTCTTCCTGCAGCAGAATTTGATGCAGCTCGCTGAGACCCCACAGAGCAGGAGCAGGAACACTGTCAGCAAGATCAACCTGACAGAGGGGGGGAAAACACCATCATTCCACTGCTTATGTTTTACTTCTTCTAAGCCAGAATATAATTGCACTCTGAGTGGCTGGGAGACAGGCCAAGCCTCCTCGATGTAGTTCTGAATGGGTGCTGGATCCTGGTTCAGAAAGATGGATCACAAACACTCAGTTACGAGTTGAAGAAACACTGCCCATTGGTACAACCCATTCTGGCTCACACGTGCTGTAACATGTCATTATTTTGGGTTATTTTCAACTTCTGTGCAGGGGAAATGGCTCTGCTTTCCACAGCAAGAGAGGGTTTGTACTTGGAGGGAAATACAAGCACGAACTTCCAGAAGTCTAGGGCCTCTCTTTATAAATGAGCACGGAAATGATATTATATTAAATTATATTTATGCCTTGAAAACACAGTTCTATCTCTCAGTAGCGCTTAAGGAAGTTTATAATTTAATAATTTACAATGTACCTAGGCTGATGTACCTGTGTTGCAGGTTCTCCTCTCCACTGAAACTCCACGTTCCCAGCCCTCAGTTTCTCAAACTAACTCCCTCTTCTCATGGAGGCTTTTAGAAGCCTTCTCAATCTATTTCTGCTAGATGTGTCTTTTTAAACAGCTCTGCGTATCAACCAAAATTACTCAGAAGGACTAGAAGTAAATACTGAAGGAGATAAAAGTAACCAACTCCCTTTGTGTGCTGCCACCAAAGTCAGTATATGGCCCGAATGGGAACTCTGAAAACAATGTCGGGGCACCTGCAACACGTGTGAGGCAGGAGCAGAATCCTGCCGTGAGCGCTCTCTCTCTCGCCCCGGTCTCCCCCTGCCAGCAGGCCGTGCTCAGCCCTGTGCTCGCTGGAGCTCCGAGGGGAAGCTCCGCAGGGGTGCCGGTCCCATAGAAGGGAGCGAGCCGAGGATGGGGCAGGGTCACGTCCCAGCAAATCCCTGCTGGAAGCTGCCCTGTGCAAAGAGCCAATGGCCAGCAACGCTCCGCTCCGGCTATTTAGGAAGAACAAACAAGCCCTTGAGTTCAACTCCAGTGCGCTCAGAAGGGAAAGATGACACAGCCCTGGTGAATGCTGGTCCCCACCTGACACCCAATCTCCCCTGGCCTCGTCCAGTCCATTCCTCTGGCAGCTCTCAGAAAACAGAGAAACCCTTCCCCGATCCTGCCTGAGAGAAGTGTTTCCACTGCCTTGCTCCAAGTCCTGCTCATAAAAACTTCCAAAAGGTTCTGGGTTAGGAAGATTAAAAGCCAACTTACCAGACATACCACAGACTTGTCCAATCAGACATGTTCTGAGGGCATCTGTGAAGGAAGGCAGATGATTCACTGATTTAAATAGTGCGTGTATGACAGGGAATGCACTTCCCTGGGGTGGAAAAGGGAAAGCACTCAGTAAGAGTATGGAGCAAAACCACTTTAGATTGTTCTTCATGCTTGTACCATTACTCCAGATGAGAACATGCAGATAATCCCACAGTAAAAGTTGCTTCTGAATCAGAAAATGTTTTTATTGAGTGGTGCTTTACCCTTGCTTGGGAGAATGACTTGTGCAGGATTCCCAAAAAACAAAATCAGTGTTATTTAAAGGTAAGTGAGATGAGGTGCCTCATACCAGAGGCCTGTTGCAAAATGCCGGTCTAGACAACTGCCTGTGTCCCCCAGATATTTTAAAGTTATTTTTCCATAGCTCCAGTGCAGCCAGAAATGGCTTTTTTCAGCTCTAGTGCAGCAGGGCTGTGTGCCCTGAACGCCCTGCAGGGATTTCCTGCAGATCGTGGCTCCGGCCACACAGAGCACCTGCAAACTGCTCCCAAGCGACACTTGGGAGCCGTCTTGGGAGAGAACCATCCACCTCGGTCCACGGAGCAAGGGCAGCCAAGGGAAATTTAAAAGTTGCTGACTGTCTTAGAGATCAAAAAAGAAGTTGTAAGGGATGGCCATCAGCAAGTCCCCGTTCTGGTGTGGGGATGTCACTGGGTCACGGCGGGGAAGGTTTGGGAGCGGGCAGTGGTTACTCACCGGGCAGAGTTCTCACAGTCGTTCCCAGGACAGAGCGATGCCTAGGAAGGAGGGGACCCCGGGACTGGGTCAGCCGGCGGCCGAAGGAGGAGTGCCTCGTCTCCCCGCCGCATGTGCTCGGGAGGCTCGGGGCGCGGGCGAGTGGCCGTGAGCGCCGCGGCTGCCGNCTTGCGGAGATTTCCCTGGAGCGATTGGGGACTGCGCGCGATGCTCTTAGCGGGACGGAGCCCCCCAGGTGTGCAGCAGCTGGGCACACCCCCTGAGCCTCTGCTGTGTCAGAGGGACTTGAAGGAGAAATAAAGAAATGAGAAACCTGGTATGAAATATATGAGTCAGAAACAAATGTTTAGAAGAGCAGATAATTTCCCTTTCTAAAAATAGTCTTGTTAAAACCCATGAAACATGACTAAAAAGATATCGGTGTGCTCCAGGCTATTTAACTTCGTCGAACATTTCAGATGTATAAATTCCTTATCTCCATCCATGAGCTTCTTGTTGTATTCTCCTCCCTATGCAGCTGAGGAGGGCCGTGATGGAGTGGCTTTGGTGGCACCTGGTGTCAGTCAGGGCCTGCCCAGCACAATCCCAGAGGCAGCCACTCCATGGGGAGCACCAATGGACACAATGCCTGCGAAGCACCAGGTGATATTCCCTACTTTTGACTCCTAGAACTGAAACCCGCTGTTTCCAGGCTCAGCAGTGGCATGTGACANCTGCCGGAGCCCCCGGGGAGCCACCGCCGCCGCTTCAAGGACACGCGGCCGGCGCTGAAAGGGGACACCGAGCCCTGGGGACAGCCCGTGCTGGGCAGCGCAATAAATAACCGGCCTCGTGCCCGGGGGGCAGAGCCTCGGCGGGGCAGGG
>WAAG01019242.1:25228-59577 GCA_013390105.1 Tichodroma muraria | reverse complement strand
ATGAAATATATGAGTCAGAAACAAATGTTTAGAAGAGCAGATAATTTCCCTTTCTAAAAATAGTCTTGTTAAAACCCATGAAACATGACTAAAAAGATATCGGTGTGCTCCAGGCTATTTAACTTCGTCGAACATTTCAGATGTATAAATTCCTTATCTCCATCCATGAGCTTCTTGTTGTATTCTCCTCCCTATGCAGCTGAGGAGGGCCGTGATGGAGTGGCTTTGGTGGCACCTGGTGTCAGTCAGGGCCTGCCCAGCACAATCCCAGAGGCAGCCACTCCATGGGGAGCACCAATGGACACAATGCCTGCGAAGCACCAGGTGATATTCCCTACTTTTGACTCCTAGAACTGAAACCCGCTGTTTCCAGGCTCAGCAGTGGCATGTGACAAAGTGACTGCAGCGTTTTCCTCCAGCACTGCTCAGGGTCATGGGGCCATTGCTCATTTAGGGAAACCTATGCTCATACGTGTGAAGCAATTGCTGAAATCACTTCTGGAGAAGCAGAACATGAATTAATAAATGTGCATGACGCCACTGCTTACTCTCTCACTTTCTGCTTTACACATGAGCTGGGTTTGCTTTTAAGGATTAGTAAGGTCATACATGGGTGTGAATTGCTCATTAAACCAGAACTGCCATGAAGAGCATGAACTGCCATCAGTGCCATGAAGTTTGTGTTTGCTTTTGGATCCAAATCTGAAAGCACAAGTTTGTATCCAGGGTCCAAGAGTGGTCACAGTTGCAAATCTCAGTTTGAAAGCAAAATAATCACAAGTGCAGTTAGAGAAGCAGAAAACTTCAACTTCTAGGAAATGAATAAATATTTCTGAGGTCCCGTTTTCCATATTTTCCTCACAATAACAGCTCCATCCCTACTAGAGTCCCGTAATATGGAAACAGAAACACCAGGTTCCGTGTTTAGAGTCACCTGGCAGTTTTAAGGCCCAGTGCTCTGAGTGTGGATAACCCACTCTGGAAGCGCATAATTGAACAGGGCTTGTGCCTTTCCAGGAGCTGAACTTGCAGGAGCTGTTCTGAGCTTCTGCTGGGCACTGGGAACTGGCACTGATTCATGCCAGGAGAACACAGCAGCACTCTCAGCTCTCTGCTCAAGGAGTTGCCTGCAAACCCACTACTTCTGGATCAGCTCCACGTGTCTGAGTTACCAGGGAATCGTTTCCATCTTCAGTTGTCCCAGTCAATTTTCTGTTCATTGGAGGAATATCAAGAAGCTGTTGACATAACACACATTGTTCATGAGAATTGTGTGGGTGGGAGCACCCTCACAGAATCCCTACATTTCCAGTAAACTGAAGGTGTTTGTCTCTGACCGTTGCAGGTTTGCATCTTGACGATTCTAATTGTGGTAACTCTTAATAGAATGGCAGTGGAACATCCAGGGTTACATTTTGCAGACACAGTAACTGTGCTTTTACTTTTGAAACTGTAGTAGTGGCCCAGGTGAAGCAGCACAGTCTGCACACTTTCCCGATGGGTCTGCTTTTCCACATCAGACAATTTGTTTTCCCTTCCACATCAGCCTGTGTCTCTCATTGCCTGGGTGCTGCCCCATGTGAGAGCTGGCACTTCACACTCTGTGTCCCCAAAGAACAAAGCCATCCAAGAGAGGGAAACCCAATCCTGCTGAGCAGACATTGTGCCCCCCAAAAGTCAAAAATGATCACTTTCGAGGCCCCAGCTAAAATACCAGGCTTTTCTCTTATGAAAGGGACTAAAACCTGTTCAGATTTCCATAAGCACTTTGCAGAATGTCAGCTGGGGTTTTATAGGGAGAGTTTACTTTATTTTCAGTGCTCCAGAAATAACCACCTGTTCCTGTAATCCTGGTCCAACCCTCCCCCGAGAGAACAAACACATACTGAGTCTTAAACATGGAGACTTTGACCAGAGAAAACCAGAACCTTATGTTCACTTCAATCCTGTGAAAATATTGATCCAAGTTCTCCAGTCCCAGGAATGCAGGTACAGTGGGTGACACCTCTGCCCACCTCGAGCTGCTGGGTACCACTGGTGCCTTCAGCTGGTCATTGGCAGCTGCTCCTTACCCAGCCTAACCCTGTGAGGGCACCAATGTCACTGTTTTTAACATAATTCTTTAATTTTTTACTTTTCATTCTCTGGATGCTTTTTGTCAGTACCTGACCTCTGTGAAGTGGAAGATTCCTAAGACAGGGGTGCTGTTTCCTCTTAGATAATTGCCTGTATTTTCAGCACTCTGTATGGTTATCATAACCAGAGTCTGGAGACTGATTTGTTGTCAGCCATCACTTTTTGGTTTCCAGGAGGGGAATCTGAAGGATGCCCACAAACTCTGTCTGAAATAGCTCCTCCACTCCCACACGCTGTGCCCTTCCTTGCTGACAACTCCCCTACCGTGAGGTCACTGCTGAGCGAGCAGGGCTGGGTGCAGTGGTTTTAGTTGATGTAGTGGTGTTTACTGACCCTTCTGGGGCTGCAGGGGAGCAGCACACAAAGTCCATTGTGCCCAGCTCCAGGCTCCTGCCCAGCTGTGCCAGCAGCAGCAGCCAGGGCCTCCAAGGAAGGCGGAGCTGTCCCTGGCTGGCACTGCCACCCCCAGCTCCTCCCCACTCCGGACACTGGGATTGCTTCAGCATCTGCAGTCTTTAGACTGAAGAGTAAGTGACTCCACAGGCACTCGACCCTTATTAAATGAGAACACATCTCAATGGATCAAACACTGGCTGGGAAAACAAGGAACCCCCTCTTCACTCCTGCAAACCTCCTCTGTCAAAGGGGGAGCCTGGTTAAAATGTTCCTTTTGACAACTGCTTCCCTGCTTGTCCCTGCAGCTCCCAGCTCATCACCACAGGGATATTTACAAATAACATTCCTATTTTCTGATTGCATCATCTGAATCAGGGATTTAACAGCTACAGGGGCCAAAGGGACAACACTCGGAGTGGTGGGGAGGGAACTTTGCCACACACTGGCTGTGACTCAGGAAAGAGTGTGATAGGAGATGTACAGGATTATCCTGTGTCCAATGGCTGCTGCCTTCCTGCTCCCTCCATTCTCCAGCTCTGCACTTGCCCTGAACCAGCTGCTGCTTCCTGACAGAAGTTCCACCTGCAGGGCATTCAGGGTTCCCCAGAACAACAGGATTCTGCTCTCAGCCAGAATTCAGCAGAAGGCAAATGCAGAAATACAGAGTTTCTGGACAGCCAGGATCTCTGGCAAGTGTCTGACTATTTCCAGGGAACAGCACAGGAATATTCCCCCTTGACCACGTGTCACCAGGCAGATTCGACTGTACATTGTAGAAGTGACTGCCCAAATCATTTGGAAGCTTGATAAAAAAGCTTTATTCTGGCCTTAAAAGAAAAGAAGTCAAGGCTTTTCCAAATCCTACAAAAAACATCTGAAATTGGAAAAAGATAGAAACTCACATATGTGTATGTAGACCAGATACTCCTCATGATGGAATGCCCACCTTTGGGAGACATGGGATTAACAGCAGGTGTAGCTGCTTGGGGCCCTCACTAATCCTTTCTTCTAACACAAGGTTATTGTCACAGGGTCAGCTGGAAAGTGAAGCTACTGGCATCAGAATTTACAGAGAACTTTGGGTGAAACAGAGAAGAAATGTTTCATGGCCCTTCCTTCCTACGTCCCTGCTGCCCTCACTTATTAGCAACAATCCCAAAATCTTCCCATGTTTCACCAGAGATCCAGGAATCCCCCAGTAACGTAACCTCCATCTTCCTTCCCATTTGGCCTGGGTCCCTCAGCCAGTGGCAGCAGGTGCAGACACAACTCTTGCCATGAACAGGACTCGGTAGGATTCTGTAATGTCACCTTTCACAGTCAGGAGGGCTGACACAATTGGGGGGTCACTGGTCTGCAGAAAGAAGCACACAGAAAACCAGCCTGGTGTTTTGGACATGGGAGACACGAGTTGAGAACCTTCTAAAGTCTGTGTTCCCATCTTGGTGTTCGAGGCACCAGTTGCAGCTACAGGTGACAGCTTACAGCCACTGTGCCGGCTCCTCTGTGTCCCCAAGCGATGCTCACGCTGCAGCCACTGAGGTATGACAGTGACTCAGCATTCTGTCCCCAGAGTGCCACAGAGACTGTCCCCACGTCACAGCCGTGGCAGCTGGGCACAGCAGCAACCTCAGAGCTCCCAGAGAGGGCTGGAAGGAAACGGATCCTGTCAGCCCCCAGTGAGTGCTCCGTGTTGTGCAAGACCCAGGGGTTACCAAGAGGCACGACGCAGACTGGACACATCCTGCCAGGAACTCTGCTGCCTCTCTCTGCGTGTGATGGCAGAAACCTTTTTATTTTGAAACCAGCAACTCATTCTGCCATCCCACACATGGGGAGTCAATGCCTCCAGTCTCCATGAACGGCCAAGAAGGTGAATCAGGAAGGGCAACCACAGCCTCATGGAGTGGTTGGGACATCATATCCAACCTCTGTCACATAAGGCGGGAGTAGCCAGGGAAATGGGGCACCTAAAGTACAAAATCCAAAGGCCCCGCTGACTTCCGGGAATGTGCCAAAGGAAAGGCAGCCCATGGCAAAAAAATGTGTTGCAGAGTGAGCCGTGTAAAGTAATTTCTGTGCTGGCAGGGCTGCAGCAGTTCTGTCCCAGGGCTCTACAGAGCTCACTCAGGGCACAGAGCCTGCAACAGCAGCAGCACTTTGGCCTTTGGGCCCTGTCACAGCGACCTGCAGGAAGGGATTCCTCTGGGATACAAGTGGCTCACCCCTACCCTTGTCACCACACAGCCAGGCACAGCCCTGGGGAGGCAGGAAGGCTCCAGATGATCCCATTGTTCCCAGCTTCTGTTCCCAAAGGGGAATTTGTACCACCCCTGCTTCCTTTAGAGACCACGCAGGAGCTGTCACCCGGCTGTGTCCGAGCCACCTGTGCTGCCCCACCCATCAGGAGCTGTGGGCCACACCCCGACAGGAGCTGTGGGTCACACCCCGACAGGAGCTGTGGGTCACACCCCATCAGGAGCTGAGGGCCACACCCCGACAGGAGCTGTGGGTCACACCCCATCAGGGCCTTTGTGTAACACCCCATCAGTAGCCCCGTGTGACGCCCCCAGGAGCCGCGTGTGGCCCCGGAGCCTCACCTGCAGGTCGGCAGGTGGCACCCACGAGACGCCGATGCGCTGCCGCTGCCCGCGCTCCAGGGCTCCCTTGGCGCCGTGCAGGGCGATCCCCGCCCGCGGCAGCTCCGCGCCGCCGGCCAGGCTGAACTCCACGGCCTGGCACGGACACACGGCACGGTCACAAACTGCCCGAACTGCCCCCTGAAACGCCAGCTACCCACTGGGACATTCATCGTGCCACCCTGCCGCTAAATGCTCCGTTAAAGTAGCAGGATCAGAACCGTAATTCAGTTGTGGGCTCAAAATTCGGTATTCCAGAATTGAGGAAGCAAACTGCTAAATTAAGTTTGTTGTTGACTTAATATGATATTGCTAATTCCTTATATTAGCCCCTGAAAAATAATATTTTCAAACACTGATGCTTTTATAATGTAAAATTTACCAGAAACTCTTTATGATGTAAAATTTACCAGAAACTCTGAAAGCTGCTTTTTTAATTTATGGATTTGTGGATTTTGGACAGAAGGAACGAGCAGCTCTTTGCACACTGTCAGGATCCCATACAGCACCCGGCACAAACCTGCAGGTTTTATTTCCCTCACCTTCTTGGCTGCCAGCAGAGGACTTTGCATGGCCCCGACGGTGATCTCTGCCCTGGCTGGCTCTGCTGAGCCCTCCACGTACTCCAGGAGCAGGAGAAGGGACCTCACTGCTTCTAAACAAACAAACAGCAGCCAGGTCAACTCTGAGACAGTCAAAACTGAGCCTTCGGCAGTTTGGAGCCAACACAAATTGCACCAGGATGGTTCAAAACAGAGTGATGTGGCAAACTCAGGAGCTGGCACAGATAAAGAGATCCCTTTACAGAGTTAGTGGGGAATTAAGGAAAAGGTGGGTTTGCATAATTTGCAATTGCAAACTGCAATTGTTACTTGTTTATCAAGTTCCAGGCTCGTTTTCTAGCCCATAGGGCACACCTCTGTGTACTTTATTCCTACTTATGCGTGTGTGTGCTTGGACTTATTCACAGCTCAGGACTCAGGAGCTGTTTGCATCCTGTCTCTGAACACAGATCCTGTCCCAAGAAATTAAGGAAGAGTGCCTTCAGACCCCTGGAAGTTTCATGACAGGACAAACAGGAGAATCCAGTATATGTGATTATATATGAAATAATTTCTTAAACATTTAATGCACCTCAGAGAAGTGTCAGAAAGAAAATGCATCTTAATTCTTCATAGTAGTATTACATTAAAATAATTTTTGCAGGGAAGCTGCAGAGGTGGAAGATCATCATTAAAACAACACTGCATTAAAATGAAGAGAAAAAATTTCCTTAAGAGGAAGTTTTATGTTTTTTTGTGTGTTATGAATACATGCTGTAACACAATGCTTATTTTTTCTGATTCTGGAAAAATTGTCTTTAATTTCCTTTTTTTCTTAAAGGAAAAGGAACATTGCCATGTCTGATCCCTCCCTGTTCCATGATAAAGAGTGGTGGCACTTTACCTCCTTCCGGTGCTTCCTGTGGTGCCACAGGTGAGGTCACAGCCAAGGACTCCACGGGCACATCCAGGGGCACTCCCCCCTCCACAAACATGGGGTGATCCCGGGCTGCACCCTTCAGCTGGATCTCGTGGGCTGTTTGCTGGGTGAGACAGAAAGTCCTGGATGCAGGTGACAGCTCAGGCCACCTGAATGACGCTGGCATCTGACCCAGCGGCCCCAGGGAATCGCGGCATCACCTCCCACACGAACGAGCCAATGATCCTGGGCTCTAATGCGGGAGTTCTGCACCTGCCCCCGGGCTTGCCCACTCTGGCACTTCTGTTTTAAACAACCCGGGAAATGTGCCTCAGGAGGGCACTGGACAAACTATTTATACAAAAGCCATTAAAAGAGGCAAAAATTTTCTGTTGCCAAACTCGGGTCAAGTGTCCGTTCATCCTCAGCTGATCCCGACGTGCGTTCCTAGCTGCAATCCCAAAGCTTGCAAGGACGGCAGCAGCTCTCGCTCAGCCCCAGCCCTTTTGCAGTGCTGCTGCTGGGCATTAGTGGCCACTCTGCACCAACTTTTGGTGTCCTGGCAGGGGCCCAGGGCTGCCCGTGGCGCGGCCACCTGCGCATCCGGCCGGAGCATCCCAGGGCAGCTCCACAGACGGAACCTGGCGCTGAGCGGCTGCAAGAGCAGCTCCCCGGCGCTCCTGCTCCTGCCGGGCCGTGCTGGGCAGGTGGAGCTCCCCTCTCCCCTCTGCTCTGCCTTAAAAAGGTCCCTAAATGCAGGAGCCCCTTGGAGCCGTGCTCAGCTCCCGTCCCCTCCTGACCCCCCCGTGTGAGAGGACAGGGATGGACCCCACGTCACTGTTTTTATCAATTAATAACTGAATATCTAAACCTGGAAAATGTCAGAGGGCCCCAAACATGCCCTTTCCTCCCTACATCAGTTTGATGCAATATTTAGACTGTTTTCATAATCCTGATTGTCTCACCTTGCCAAAGAGCAGAACCTTGAGACGGTCGGAGTAGTAGAGACTTTCATGATCAGGACTGAAAGTAACAACAAAATCCTGGCTTGTCCCAGCCTCGATTTTTCCTTCTATTGGAGAGACACTGAACACACTGAAGCCATTATAGTTCTGCGTTCCTGGTAAATAAAAATGAGGACAAAGATAAGAAAGGAGGACAGCTCCGTTTTACGTCTTCATAAATTTTAAACCCATTTAATTTTTGTTGGAACAGCAAATGAATAAGACCCAATACATGGCTTTGCAGAAAAACAGGGTGTTAGGAACACCAGACAAATCCATCCATCCATCAGTTTGATGCATTGATCTCCAGAGGAACTGCAGCAGCATCACCAACCCTTCCTATACTCTGACATGTTTTTACAGAGATGGACATCTTTAAATGTAATCTTTAATATGCAACTACTGTGTGGGTTTATTCAGATTTAAACACTAAAATCTCCTTACTTGTGGGTATTTTCTCAGGCTGCATAAATCTACAGCTCCCCCATTGTAAAAATTACTACAGGTCCTACTGGGGAGCAAAATGAGGTCTTTAAATTCAAGGCTGTGATGCCCCAGGTCTGACAGTTGTGTGGATCTAAGAGGACACAGCCATGCTGCTTTACACCTCCTGAGTCTTTAGCAGAGGAAAAAGAGGAAAGAATAAAAGAAAGTTTACCAACAATCTCTGTTCTCTGCAGAGAGGGAGTAAGAAAGGATGGAATTTTCTGCCGGTCTCTGTCCCGTGTTGGTGAGAGCGACTCCAGTCGTACGGAGAACGGCAGGGTCAGGCTGGAAGTGTTCTCTATCTGGGGACATTCATTCACACAACAGCATTTGCAGTAAGGAATTGATTCTCAGGCCTGTAAGATCCATAATTTGCGAAGTGGCTGAATTTATTTTGCTGCATTAGTGCAGCTCTGTGTCCCCAGATGCCACCAGAGGCACAATCAGTGCTGCCCATAACGTATCACACCAACCCCTACTCCCCATCAAACACTGGACTTTGGTTATTGACACGCTTGGACAAAATCTGGGAGGAGGCAGCTCCTGCTGTCCTCCTCCTCACAAGAACTTCTGCTGTGCTTTGCAGTTCAGCACTGAGGCCTTACCTTGACCGTGGCAGTCACCGTGTCCCCGGCCATGACATATCCCATGTCCAGCACCTCTCCCACGGAGCACTCAGTGCTTGGCACCACCCCGTGCCCGGAGAGGCGGAGGCTGAGGTTGGTCTTTGCCACCTGGATGTCCAGAGTTTCCAAGAACTGCCCAGAGGGTGCCTGGGTTAGTCCAACTGCTGAGGGGACCCCCACCCCTCCAGCTGACCCCTCCCAAAGAGCCATCCCAGAACTGAGACAAGATCCAGATGATGGGACAGGGAACAAAGGTTTTTCCTGTTGGTAACACGTGTGTGTTCCACACCCCTCACACCTCTCCTCCTTTCCCCCACTGCTGTTGTATCTTTCACTCACCCATTTATCCTCACTCGGACAAAAAGAGATGATGAGGGGTTTATCTTCACCTGGCTCAAGTGTTCCAACTGCTCTGACCAACAGGAAGGGGCCATTGGGATTCAGAACTGAGAATCTCAGCTAAAACAGTGCAACTCAAGGAAAAAAGTTCATAAAGATTGAGAAAAAAGATGTGAGAAGAGATTCTACATATTGTTTGAATGTCTTTGGTCTGAACTAAGCACCTATAAGCTTTTGAGAGATCAATAACTCAAGAGAGAAGATGAGCTGGTTCTTTAGTGTCCAGCAGTTCCTCCTGCAGAGACAGAGTCTGATTAAGCAGAGGCTGAAGGCTGAGCTCACGTGCTCCAGACAAGGATACTTCCAGCTTCCTTGGGGAGATGTTTTCTATTGTAATTCTCTTCATCATTCTGTGGCCTGCAAGGAATGAAAACACTTCCCAAAGTGAGGATGCTCATTCCTGCTCTCCCATTCCTGCTCCAGACACTCATCCCAGGCCTATGGCTAAGGCACTACTCAAAGCTCACCAAAACGCTTTTGGATTGGGCCAGTCACTTCTGGAGCTTCCAGGACCGTGTCTGGGGATCAGCTCTGCTCTTTCATGGGCCTCTTCTGGCCAGAGGCTGCTTGTTTTCCACCTAAATACCCACTAAGGGCTAATTTCTACCCTGACTTCTGAAAATGCAAAACTCTGCTGAGAGGAACTCGCTGTCACAGAGAAACCACTCCAAACCAGAATTCAAATTCCATACCTACAGAAACGTCCCCGAAATCGGCCGCGTTGATCCCGGAGTCGGAAGCGATCAGAACAGGTGGGGCTACAGCAGGGCAGTGCAGCTCCAGGTACAAGGTGTTGTGAGGGCTGGAGAGAGAGCAAAGGGATCTGGGGAATAAAAGGGCAGAGCTCTGGGGTCATACAGAGGCAGCAACAACTGCCAGGGGTCTGCTCCTGTCACAAGGTGTCACTGCACTGGAGTGGCAGCACAGCACAGGGCTCGCTGACCGACTGTCTGTGCCTGAGCAGAGATGAGCCGCAGCTGCCTCAAAGTTTTCACACAATTATTCCTTCAGCTGCTTTGATATTCATGTGTTTGATTCTTATCCAACTGGTGGGCTGGGAGCATGAGTTTCTGCCACTGAGCTATGAAGTAATCAAGATCAGCAAACAAATTTGTCCCCCAAATGAATAAATTAGCAAGCCCACCATTTCACCCTCACATCTCTGGGTTATCCAACTGCACCCACCTGCAGGTAAAGTTCCCAGAGCCCTCCTCTCCAGTGGCGTGGCCACTTGCAACAGAGCATGGGATGATGTATTTGTTAAAACTCCCTCTGAAACTCCTCATCAGGGAAGCCTGGGCTGCCCTGTAAGCATCAGAACTAGAGAATCCAGGAATAAGAACTATCTCAGTGAGTGAGAGAGCAAAAAATCATCAAATAAATATCTGCTGAGCTATTTGTGATTATTGTTTCTTAGTCACACATTCAAATTTGAATGTAACAGTGAAACTAAATGACTGTCAGTAATGGACCCACCCCACAAAGTGGTTGGCTTTTGTTGCCAAAAGAGAACAAAAATGAAGAACCCAGATAACAGATGTTACACTAAAGATTGCAAAAACCTCAATACAATTTGCTTTGGTTGACTACATCAAGTATTTCAGTGTCTTCCAGTACTTGTACATCATTTCAATGACATGTAAACACACAGGATCACATTCATCTAATGCAATATGTAGGCAATACTTCTAATATAGGGATTTTATTTTTACAGTCTTTGCTGAAAGTATTTAAAAATTATAATTAAAGGATTGCAATGAACATGGGATTTTAGTACAAGATACGAAAACATCCAGTACAGCCAAATGCCTGATGCTTCAGTATGTATTTACTTCCAAATCCCTGAGACTGGGCAGAAGTGTGGCTCTGAGAAGTTGGATTACCTGCTCTACAAGGCCCTCAAGTATCAGATTTTGCATGTGAGTCTCCCAACCTCCAGGCAGCAATGCTGTTGACGTTGACTCTCCCTGAGGTGCTCACACTGCACGGGGACTGCTTCAAATGCACATTTCCCAGCAGCATTTCACTGCCAACACTGATGCTGACCGTGACTAATGTGCTGGACTGTGTAAGCCCTCAAATTGAAAATAGAAATTACTCCCTGCCGTGGATTTGGGCTGTCAGCTGGTTCTGGTAGGTCTGTTCAGAAGAGGTTTATGTGGGTAGTTTCTGTTGGTCCCCAAGCTGAGCTTTGCAGTTGCCCTTTCCATAAACCCCATGTTGGCTCAGCCCCATCCCCCGCACAGCCCCAGCTCCTGCTCCCTGACAGATTCTTTGAAGTCTTCAATCCTTCTGATGCATAAAGGGATTCTTTGCCTCACATGAGAGGGTACAGCTGTGTGGCTCACAAGCAGCACTAATTTTGGAAACAGCTTCTGCAACACAGCTGAAGCTGTTCCCTCTCCAGTTTGCTTTCTTGTCTACCTACAGCTTTAGTAGATTTATGAAACTACTTCTAAAGAGAATGTTGTCTGTGTAGTACAAGATGCTTCTGTCAACTTACTCAGGCTTTAACTCTTTGGGTTTTGGCTCTTTAGGGCTATTTATAACATCCAGGCTTTTCCTGCTTCCAGCCTTTCCTCTGGGAATGGAAATGCTCAAGTCCTTTTGCTCTTTCTTTGAATCTTTCTTCTTTTTGCCCGTCAGAGACTGAGGGGGATCACTGGAAATCTGACCAAGACAGGAGTGAGCAAAGACACAGCCCTGGACCACGGACACAGAGCTAGGGGGTGACACAGAGCAGGGGACAAGGGACAGCAGGATGATGGTGACAGCCCACAGACATAGTAGCTACTACAGACAAATTCCCAATAGTGTAAAATTTAAAAAGTAGGTTGAAATGGACATATTTTAGCCCCTCTTAGAAGAAGAAGTCTCCTCTTGGAGCAGATGAGTAAAAGTCTCTATCTCATGGGAATTTTAACTGTTTATCTCATAATCAAAGATGACCACAGGTGCTCACATAAACTAACTGACCTAAGGGTTGCATATAAAGCCCATGGATGCTGTAAATCTTCAGGAAGTGTAGAAGCTTTCACCTTTTTTTTTATTTTTTTAAAGAGTATTTCAGTTGGCATTTGTGATAAAACCCCCTAGGAGTACTTTGGAAACTGTCAGCATGAAATTCAATTATTGCTCAGTGAACAGGCCACACACCCAGTGCACAGTCTCCTCTTATCCTCTGCGGGCAGGTCCTGCACGGGCCACGAGCCTGCGCTTCATTAATATGCAAATAATTTTATGATAAAAATACCATCCAGAGAAACAAATATCTGGAAGTGACAGACCAGCAGCATGTGCTGTTGTTAGCATTCCTTACTTGTGCTCCTGCCTCTGGCACAGCTGCTGTGCTGAGCCTCCGTGCTGCCTCCTCCCTGATTTGCTGATCCAACAGTGCCGGGCTGAAGGACACTCGGATGGAGCTTTTCTGGGAATATGAGAGCACACACTGGAGTGAGGGCAGAGCTCAGCCCTCAGGCACGTGTGACACCTACAGAGCTCAACAGGAGCACACCAGAGCAGCACACAAGTCACACATCCAGTGCACTTCTGCTCCGAGGGAATCACAGCCTCCTCAGGATAAGGGCACTTGCAGGTTTTTTGCAAGTCCAGGATGTTACAGTGGGCTGGGTTTACACGGCCAATACTTTTGATATTTAAACATTCTTCACAGAAATCACAGTGACAACACTGGGGACAGAATACTCCCATAAGGCATTATCCAGATTTGGTGCTTAACTCTCCTGTCTGATTTAAAACATTCTTTCAAACAATACAAAATCTTCCAGCTATTCTAACAACAATTGATGTTTTGAGCTTTGTTTACAAGTGACAGCCTTTGTAAGTATGCAGATGATCAAAGATTTGGCAGAACACCTGAAATTCACATTTAAATTAAATTTACCTGCCCAGGCAGCACAGTTCCCACGGAAGGTGTGATGGTCACAGGACAGTCTTGGGGCACGTGGAATTCAAAGGAAGTGGGGCCAACTGGGACAGGGTCCCCACTGCCAATCCGTGGGACAGGGTGGGTGAGGGGGTTCCCATCCACGTGGGAATTGAGCACATCCAGAGTGGCTGAAGACACAGAGTTCAGGGCTGTAGCAGCAAACTGAACCAAGGAATGAGACAATTCAAGAGGTGGGTGGACTCCAACTGCTTTGCATGACAGCTTGAATTGTCTAAAAATAAACACATGATAAATTGTCTCAGCATAAAATAGTGTCTTAATCAGCCCGGAAAATAGGGAGCTAATCCTGTAGTCCCTATTTAAGCAGAATTTCAAGCTTGCAATGGGAATTTTGCCTAAAGATGAACAATAATACTATCTATTTTTAATGCACAATTGGCCAGAGTCCCTGCTTGAATTCTTCCTCTGTGAACTTCTGGAAATACATCCAGTCAAATCAAAGTTTATGCCATCATCATTGCAGTAGCATTAGCTTAATGCGTAGAGCAGTTTTACAAAGAATAATTCCTTCAGTAATTGTGCTGAAAAAGCAGCAGAGCACTGCAGGTTGAGGGGCTGCTGTGGGACAAGGATAAACTTGAGGAGGGGTGGGAAAAGTCATCTCAGTAAAGACAGATGTGAAAACCAAGGATGAAACCAACAGGCACTAAGCAATTCTGGCAGCTGGAGAATTCCCACCTGCCTCAGGTGCTTATCCCAGCCTCACCTCCCCAAGGCAGGCAGGGATTCCATTCCTGAACTGGGTTAACAGTGGGAGCCCAGTAACATTCAGATTTTAGCTTCCCTGCTGTCCATCCATTAACACACCTGTTGATCTCTGTCCTGCAGGTGAGCTCAAAGCTGTATTCTTTTGCCTTGTTGGCTTTAAAGATAATGTCCAGTGTCAGGCTTTCCAGGGGAAGAATAATTCCAAATCCATCGTTGGGTTGAACTTCAACAAACTTCAAAAAGACAGGATAAGAAATTATTAGTTAAATTATCAGTTTACTAATAAATTAAAATAAGACATTACTGGCAGGGTTTAAAAAAAATGTTATTAAATGTGGAACTGTCTGGAAAATAGAAACCTTCCAGGGAAAAGTTTTTGTCTGAGTCAGTGTCCAGAGTCTGAGGGGCAGATTTATCATCTCAAAGTAACTCAAAAGGCATTAAATCCATTAACTCAGATTTCAGGAGAATCCCTTCCCCAGCTTCTTCCCATCTGTGGAAATCACCTTGCTCTAATGTTTATTTAGTCTTCACAGAAAACGGAATGAATTATGGCAAAAATCTCAGCAGTTGCCCCACGTCTTTGAGAGCTGATTCATGCCTGAGGCAGGGACACCACAGGGACAGGAGCAGTTCCACATCCACAGCTGTGCAGTGGTTGGTGCTTGAGTTGAAGATGGTTCAAGAAAGTCTCCCTGTCACACTTCAAGCTCCTCAGGAAACATGTGCTGGGAAGTAAAGCTTTCATGGAGCTGAAGTTAACAATTTCTTTTAGCTACTCCTTGATTTTAATCCCTAAGGCAGCAGAGAACAGGGCAATGTCTAATTAACTGCCAGGTTCCTCCATCTCTGATGCCAGCATGCCCAACCATTTCACACTGTGATCACCCTGCTATTATGGAGCTTGAAGAACCAACTTTGGCCAAAAAATTATTCAGGAGATCCTGCCCACAAGATCCCAGCAGCTCCTGGGATTAAATGTGTGCTTCCACATCAACTTCCAGTCACTCAGAAAGTGCCACGGCTTGGGATGGTTCCCAAGGAGCACTTAAAGGCAAAGCCTTGGGGCATTTGGTGCAAAGTGGGCACATGCCTCAGCCCAAGGCCACAGCCACAGCCCCAAGCCTGTTTAATTTAGTGATAAAAATGCCCCAGGTGTTCTCTTAGGAGATCTCTTGGTGAAAAAACCCAGGAATTCTGATAGGAAAAGGTGAGGAACAGGAAAATCTCCTCGCAGGGGTTCACACTGCTTGGCAAATGCAGAGGGTGTCACCAGGGAGATTCACACACTCCAGGCCAGATCTCCACAGGGAGCAGGGCTCCCACGGGGCTGCGAGAACCACTCATGATTTATTTACACTCACAGTGAACACGTTCCCATGACACTGAAATCTATTTTGACAGCACAGGAGGTGTGTGGGGGATAAGTCCGTACCTCTGGCAGTCCCACAAATCCAAACTCCTGTGGCAAGATGGATTTGTTTGTTAGGATGACATTTGCCTGCACAGCTTCATAGATCGTGCAGTATCCAAAGTTGATCTGTGCTGGGCTGATTTCCAAATCAGAAGCAGTAACAATGGCATGGACAGTAAAATTAACTTTTTTAGCCTGAAACAAATGCAAGAGTACAGGATAAAAACCTCCATCTGTGGGTTTTAAGGACAGGATTTAAATGAAATGCCATCCAAAAGGAAAAGTGCAAGAAAAAGTTACTCTGTTCCTTGACAGTAACATGAGATCAGCACTGAGGGGAAAGGATTTAACTTCCTGTATTGCAAACATGAGATAAGAAAAACTGATAAAATCTGTATGAGCACTTTAAGCATCTTTTACTATTATCACAGAGCCTCGATTAGTAAAGAACCAATCTAAAATTAAGTACCATTAAGTGAACATTCACCAAAATAATTTACATAAACTGTCAGTCAGATAATCAGCATCACAAAAATCCCTGACCTTGTCCACGATCAGGATTGTCACTGGGACCTCCAGGATTCCTGTCTCTGCATTGAAATAGCTCCCTGCATCTTCAGGAAGGGACTGCCTGAAAACCCAAAAGCACAAATCCAAAGAACAGTCAGTGCCATTAAAACATTCTGACTATTTTCTCACTAAGGGGAATAATGAACTTTTGCTGGATTATTTCTGAACAGAGAGAAAAACAAACTGAATCTTGTAAAGGTCTGAAAGTTTTATTATTCACAGCTTTTAATCTTCATTTAATTGTCCTCAAATTGGAGGATTCACATGGTTAAGCATCAACTCCAGTTCTTCACTGAAGGGAATTCTCATTAAAATTCTGATTGCAAGATGAATTCAAATATTAGAGAAAATGGAAAAAGAATGGTGGATGAAAATGCCAATCAAAAATTAGTGACCTGTTAAGTCCCACCTCCTGATCAAGGGAAAGAAGATGCAGTCAAGTCAAGAATATTCTGGACTTGTCTCAGATTTCCTTCAGCATGGCACCCCCAGACAATGTTCTGAGCAGGAGGGCATGGGCTGCAAGGCAGTGATGTCAGAATGATTGACCTTGTACAGTTATATTGGATTTTTTTTGTTTTTAAAGGCAGGATTTTGGACACACACAGGATTTTAAGGGAGGTCACAGAAGTCAGCATCCATTTATCCTTTTTTTTTTTAAAATGCCATCCAGTCATGTAGAATTCTGAAAAATGAAAAGCTTACTCTCTAATCAGAATATAAACCCTGTGCATCTTTGTGGCAGCCCCAGCTCGTCACCAGCCCAGTGAGGTTGTGGCAGCGGCTCCCTCTGGCCACTGAGGTTGATGATCAGCCTGAGGCAGAACCACTTTGTGTCCCAAAGCAGAGACATAAAGTGAACAAACCTGGAGCCCAGCAGTGCCTGCTTACCAACCAGCCTAAGAATTTATAAGGAATATGCAGGTTTTCTGTAGGTGAAGCATCTTGCTGTCACAAGCTCCATTCCAGAGCTTCAAGCCAAGACAATACAAACCTGGAGCATTTTTAGCTCTGCTGCTCTATTTATATCTCTGAGCACCAGAGTGAGTTGCTTCCCGTTCTTGGGTCTCCACAGTGCTCATGTTCTACTACTACTCATGGAATTGCATGCAACTCTTTAATGTATTGTTAAGGAGTAAAAATAACACCCACTCAGTCACCATGGTGATCCAAAATCTTGCTGTTATTTTGCAATAAGGGTGATGTTCAAAGGTGTTGGGAAGTTCTTTACACATAGAACTGAGGTTAAGTGCAAGGGAGGATTAGAACATCAGTTTTCACTTTGTCACAGGACATCTGAATAGCAGAAGAAATTAATCTATTTCATAATAATCCTGAGGGGGAAGAAAATACTTGTAACTGTATGGACATAGGGATGGACTCTAAATTAGCTGCTGTACCTTGGGGAAAAGGTCCTGGAATCCTTCAGAAAATTCTCTGAAAATGGCACAATTAAAGAGAAGCACGAAAGACAAATCAGATTTAGACTGCCAGTACCTGCAGGATTAGTTCCAAATGCAGGGAAATACAGGATGTGGTGTTTGGGAATTCTGAAAGGCATCAGAGTAGAAAATTCAACTAAACAGGAAATGTTGGCTTCAAACTCCCAGGAGCTGGGTTTTGCAACACCTGCCCGAGCACGTCCGTGTGCACAGAACGCTCAGGAGAACTTCCCAAGCCTTCAGGCAGCTCCTGCTCCCTCAGCACTGCTGGGGGGGTTCTTTTCCCTTTGGTGTCACTTCTAACACAGCTGCTCTATTAATAGAGCTCCTAATGGCAGCTCTGAGAGGCCCTCACGGAAATGTGTCACTGGCTCAGTGCTTCCCCTCAGCTCCCAGCACACGCCCCTGCATCAGGTCTTTAAAACTGATCCGTACCCTCAAACAGCCAGATACTTATTTCGTGTGTCAGAAATGCCTTAATCTCATCAAATCTCCTTTCTGAAGCTTCTCTGTTTTTTAAAGGAAGATTAAGGTTCTAAATCCAAGCTCTGCTTCCATCCCCTCAGAGAGGGCAACTGCTTTGCAGCAGCTCAAGTTTGGGAACTGGAATATGTCATCATGTTACTGTTGTAATCTGATGGGATTTGAGCTGCTGCGAGGACTGTAAATACTTCTAGTTCTTTGAATACCAACCTGGCGAAAAATTTGCAATCAGAGTAGAATCCAGAGGTGCTGAGCACATCTGTGGGAATCCAAACACACATCCATGGGACTAAGAACCCACATCAGCAGGTTTGGAGCAGCAGTCAAAGACAAAGACACGGAAGTATTTGGCTATACACCCAAATTAATTCCACATGTCATTAATTATTTTTGGAAAACAAATGTCCTGCTATATTCTTTAGGATGGCAATGATGAGGTAAGTAAAATGAACAGTGGCTGACAGGAGCTCTGGTATTTAAATTTTTAGAAATGGAATTGTTTCCTGTCACTGATCTATGTTTGCATTTGTTGATGTTTTATAAAATGGAAAAGCAAAACTTGCTGGGATAGAGCTTTTAGCATCAGGAGATGTTACATAAAACACCATGTGAAGTTCATTCTCAATACCTTCATCATTTGGAGAAAAATGTACCTGGGGAGGAGAGATATGGACAGGAAGCCCAACCACTCTCACCTTAATTAGCAAGCACAGGAGTTCTTGTCCAGCAATTATTCAATCAGTGATCCATGAAGCAGCCACCTGCCTCAATAATCTCCTCCTGGACAAGAATAGCTTCTCACAGAATGGGAGCAGCCTACCAGGAACGTGAGAGCTCGGATTGTCACAGCGCTGCTGGCACCACAGGGAGGGCATTGCCTCACAGCCCTGGCAGCCAAGTTCATTTCCTCCTGGAGCATCTGGCAGCTTCCAGGGGGACAGGGGGGAGACCAGACCTGCACTGCAGCAGCACTATGAGGTCCAGCCTCAGGACAGCAGGAAGGAATAACAACCTGCTCAGCTTTTCCACTGACACTGTCTGAAATCCTGAAAGATTAGAGTTGGATTAATGCTGGTTACCTGGGCAGGAACTTGAGCTGGGCACTGAAGGATGACTGAGCCTGGATGTAGCCTGTTTTTGGAAGCAGCTCCATGTGCTTGCTCAATTCTCTGCACACCTCAAACTTCAAACGCAGCGTGGTTGTTGCTCTGCAAACACATCAGATGTGCTCGGATGGCTTTGAGGCCACTTCAGTGACTCTGGAGTCAGAGCCCTCCTGCCCCCACCCCTGCATTGTAATCACAACAATCCCAAGCTTCCTTTGAAAATGATGGGCGTGGAAAACTGCTACAGCAAGTTCACACAGTTGTGTTCTCTTTTAAGTACAGAAAACAAGGCTTGGAAGTTCTGTAAGAAACCCAGCTGTAGCAAAGAGTGCACAGACTGATCCAAAGAGAACCGCCGGAGCTCAGCGCAGCGCCCCGTCAGCTCGGGGGCAGCCGAAGGCAAGCTATTGTGAAATACCAGCTGATTGTTTGCTCCTAACACACACTGGCTCTACCTGGATCAATCAGATGACTGAACCCTGGCGATTTCTTTGAACAGATGTAACCTGTCCTCTACCAGCAGAGATTCTGCAGGGCTGGAAGTCACAGCGTGGCTGAGCTGGTCCTGCCAGCTCCTCTGCTGAACCCTGGGATCAATTTGCCCTGGGAATGGCACACTGGAAGCCAGGAGTCCTCTGCCTGTCTACTGAATTCTGGCCCTGTCATAGCACAGCAATAGCCATGGATCATCCCCTGCTTTGGAATTTTATGCCTAAGTACAAAATTGCCGAGCAATTTACAAATATTTCAGCTTGTCATTCTCCTTCCCCTGGACTGGTTTCCAAGCTGTCAGGCCAGATGGTCTCTAAATCAACAGCTACAGCAAGTGGGGTTGGGAGCCTGCAATGATTTCTGACTGTTGACAATCTAAGAGAATTATATACTACTTCATTAAATCAGTAAAGATTATAACCTGCCAAAGAAATTACTTTTCAAAATGATTTATATTGATTCTGATAAGACTTTCACCCTTCTTGTTGCTTATTTATGCTGCCTGATTACCAGGGTCTTCATGACCAGAAAAGAACCTCAAACAACTAAAACCCAGAACAAAACCAGTATTAGCAATATTTTACAATTCATCAGAGCTTGCTGGGACATTCCAGTTCCAGAGGTATCTGACTCACTTGGAAACTTCATCTTCCCCTTGTGCTACAGCCTACAAGTCACAACCAGTGGGGTACAGGCAGGCTCCAGGAGGAATCCTCCTCCTGACACACCAAGGGAAGTGTCAGGAGCTCCTGGAGGGAGAAACTGCTCAGGCCACAACAGAATGATGAAATCAATCCACTTTTGCAGGATAAAAAGTTGACACACAGTATTCCTGCACATGAAATACACTGAATTTCAGCTCACCTGACTGTATAACAGGCAATTTTTCCTAATTATGGGAATTAGGTGATAAATCAAAGTCTTGACTTGCCAAGGTGCTAAGGACAGCTACTATACACTAAGTGCTCTTAATTTAGTGAAACTTGGCAAAGGATCAGCAGGATTTTTCCCTCTGTTAAGAAGTTTTGCCCTAAGCAATTTGACAGCTTCTATCTTTGGGATCCCCTTGAACTCTTAAGTTTTACTAGGAGAGTTATTCTGCTTCTATACTTAAAAGTTTTATCCCTGGGTTATCTAGACCAAGTAAAATCACTTACATAACAACTTGTGCTTGTCATATCTGTAAGCTGAATTTCTGAGATAACAGCTTTACTCATTTCTTTCCAACTGTGAAGAATCTCTGCAGTCTGTAATTCTGGTAAGAGGTTTAGAATGGATGCCTTCCACAGAACCAATCTCTCCCCCACCCTCCCACAAACCCACCCCAATACTATTGAAATAGACTCTAAGAAATGCAAATTGTTAAAATAAGAATTCCATAGTGACTGCATTAGGTGGAGGGAAGACACCCAGCACCTGGAGACAATTAAATGCTCCCATAACTACTTTTAATAGCAGGAAATCTCCAGAAGCCAAGGAGCTGGAATATTCCCTTTATACCACAGTGCAAACAGAACCAAGAACCAGTCCTCAGACATGACTGACTTGGACTCTGAAACACCCAGATATTTCTTTTTTCCCCCTGTCAATCACTGTCTGGTCACTCTCTGTGTAATCAGAGGGATCTGTTCTTCCAGTGGAGACCTTAATGCCTCCATGGGGCAAGAAAAGCTGCACCTTTCCCATTTTAGAGTGAATGCGAAAGGACTGACGTGATTTATCCAGCATCTAATCCCAGGTCTGGAAAGACTCTTATGAAACTGGCTTCCAGATCCTAAGTTCCCCCAGGACTTTAATTGAATGCAAAAGAGATGAGAAAAACCAAAATATTCTTAAATAAAATTTCCTTGAATCAACCCAATGTGCACTTCATGTTATACACATTTATCTCCCTAAATGTTTAGTGTGCAAATTCCAGACGAGAATCTGAAAAAACTGTAGGTTTGCTATTCCCTAGGGGCTTCACAGCTCTCCCAAAGAACAGGAACAACACTGGCAATCTGGCAGGACTGGGGACGTGTGTGGATACCTCATAGCTCAGGCTGGTGTGGGGAGTCTGGGTTAGCAGGAAGCCCAAGTTTTCCAGAGCTCTAAACCCATGCAGAGCCAAGGCCAGAGGGACCCCGGGGCAGCTCCCCGGCAGTGCCAAGGCCAGAGGGACCCCGGGGCAGCTCCCCGGCAGTGCCAAGGCCAGAGGGACCCCGGGGCAGCTCAGCTTCAGTGCCAAGGCCAGGGGCACCCCGGGGCAGCTCCCCTGCAGTGCCAAGGCCAGGGGCACCCCGGGGCAGCTCCCCTGCAATGCCAAGGCCAGGGGCACCCCGGGGCAGCTCACCTGCAGTGCCAAGGCCAGGGGCACCCCAGGGCAGCTCAGCTGCCAGAGGGACCCCGGGGCAGCTCCCCGGCAGTGCCAAGGCCAGAGGGACCCCGGGGCAGCTCAGCTTCAGTGCCAAGGCCAGGGGCACCCCGGGGCAGCTCCCCTGCAGTGCCAAGGCCAGGGGCACCCCGGGGCAGCTCCCCTGCAATGCCAAGGCCAGGGGCACCCCGGGGCAGCTCACCTGCAGTGCCAAGGCCAGGGGCACCCCAGGGCAGCTCCCCTGCAATGCCAAGGCCAGGGGCACCCCGGGGCAGCTCACCTGCTGCGCACCTCGACGCTGTCCTGGTACAGCCGCTCGTACAGGCAGATCCCGAGGTCCACGCTGGGCTGGGGCACCCAGATGGGCACGTCCACAGAGACTCCAATGGCACTGAAGCTCAGCTGGCAGGGCAGCAATGGAAGGGGATTAGTTCTGTCAGTCTCAGTTTCTTACTGATTTACAGCAAGAATTCCTGCTAGAAATTCAGCTGAGTAAAGTATTTTATTATTCATAGTGCAACAGGTTCTTTAATGAGGCAGACCTAGGAAAATCATCATTTGCAAAGTAAACCCAAGATGTTACAGTTCCCCAGCAGGAAAACACAATTATACTTTGCGTTGGGTTCCTTGACAGGGAACACGAAAGAAGAGCATCTGCCCATGATATTGAAAAGAAGTATTTAAAGTGCCTCTAGCTGAAGTGAATGGGCCCCAGTCCAGGCTCCCCTGGGGCTGCAGCTCATTCGGGCAGCACAGAACTGCAGGGAAGGCAGCACAGGGCTGTGCTGCCTGCAGTGACCCGGGGCTGGCACCAGGGCCCGCAGAGCTCAGCCCTGCAAAGCTGATCCTGGAGGAGAAGGTGCCCACGGGAGCCTCAGCAGGTGTCTGCAGCTCCTTCTGCAGCCTGAGGGACAGCCAAGACTGGCTGCTGAGCTTCTGGGAAGTTTGTCTTTATTTTTTGGCAAGCTTCTGTGAACTGTTCCAAGCAGAATTTGGCTTCCAATAAAATTTAGAATCACAATATGCTGAAGTGGTAACTAAAGTTGTCATCTCTTCCAGCTTTCACACATCAGCTTCACCACTGCCTGCTAAATAATTCCAATTCTGATAGATCAGAAAGAAAATAAACTACTTGGAAATAAGGGAGAATACTTCCACATTTGTTTCCAGGACATGAGATGTTTTCTAATATGATGTCTGATAAAATGGGAATATCAGGATTACTTGCATAGAAATTAAGAGAATTAGCAGGTTTAATGAATATCCTGCATCAGAAATAACAGCTATGACTTAAAAAGCTACCTCCCATAAAACTGCCTAATACATAATTCTTGAGAAAAGCACAAATGAGAAGATTTTATACTATTTTACACGTTTTGAAGCGGGTCACTCACTGGTTTGCAGTCTGGGTTGTCAAACACGATCACAAACTCTGCCCTCACGTCCCCAGGGACAGCTGGGACAAACAAGACTGGGATTTTCACTGAGCTGAAGGGTCCAATCTCACCCTCAGTCACCTGAACAACAACAATGAAACTCTAGAAATTGCATTGAAATAAAGAGGCTGTACATGCTCACTATACACACTCTACTACACCTGCTTTGTAATTAAACTGAACTCACTATGTACAGGAAAAATCAGAACATTAATATGGCTCAAATCTGACATTGCCCAGACATTCTTCCTGCCCCTCCTTGTATGTTGTCACCAGACTTTGTTTTTAACCACAGAACCACACAGCAGAAAAAAAAAGAGTTAATTGTGGGAAATGTGCATGTACACAAAACCTTTTGTCTCTATAGATCAAAAGAAAGGGGAAAAGTGTGCTGTGATTTCATTTTAAGAATTAACTGTGATAGAGTGATGTCCAGTGGGCTTGGAATGTACTTGAGTATTTCTCACCAGAGCAATTTATTTGATGTAGGCTCAGCCTAGTGAAATCTTGTCTGGATCTCAGGACATTCATTACCTTTCCAAGCATAATTTCAATTGGTATTTCTTCAGGAGAAAGTTCCACTAAATTATCTGCACTGTCTGTGTCCAGATCTGGTCTCGTATTTAATTCTCTTTGACCAAGTTGTTCTGGGGAAAGAAACAAACACAAAACAAAACAAAATACTGGATATGTCCATCAAAAAAAAGAAATATCCAACAAAGCATAACTAAATTAATTTGAGTCAATATTGCAAATCCAGGCATGTATAGCAGTGATGGGAAAATTGGAATGGCTGGAAGGAAATATTTGTTTGGCCATCCAGCTTCAGTCTAGTTTGGAATTCTACCTGAGGCACCTGAGCCTTCCACTGCTGAGTAACAACATTAATGGTTCAAAAATACAAACTCAGCTGGAAGTGGGGATGGCCTTCAAGAGCAGTTTCAGTGGGATAAAGGAATGCAGCCAGAAGGACCTACAAAAACCACCCACAACCTTTTCATGGAACTTTCAGCTTCCTGAAACTGGAATGATCAATATTGGGAAGAAATGTTAAAGAACATAGATAAGAAACAAATTTAAAAAATCTTTCTTCTACAAGACTGGATTTTATTAAGCACATAGTAAACACCAGGAATAAGATGGAAAATGTCTGAGGAGGTTCATCTTTATGCTTCCTTGTTCCTAGAATTACAGACTATAAAAATAAACCTGTCATGTGGATTGCTATTCTGAGAAGTGGGGATTCAGTTGCTGAGACAAGGATGATGTTAACAATTTTGCAATTTCTGAAGCTGGTTGGGTTCTGTGTTCTTCTGAGACTGAATTGTTGATCACTAATGAGCAGTGAGGTTCTCTGCTGCTTTTGATATAATGGTGTCAAGACATTATTTTTAGTCATTTTCCATGAGGCAGCATACAAAGAAATATAACATTGCTCCTGGAGTGATGAGCTACTTAATTTGCTGAAAACTTTGCAAACTGAATCACTCAATTCTTTACAGGAGACTACAGCTAGATAAAGCTTGGCCTGGGGAAGGGCAGGGCCGTGTTCCAAAGCATCACCTCACCCATGGAACTGCTGCTCTCGGGCTCCTGGGCTGCACAGGGGGCCATCCCCTCACTGGGCTCAGCACAAATCCGCTCCCTGTTTGGATCCCCAGCTGCCACAGGACTCGTGCTGCCTTCCTCTTCAGGGTCACATGCACTGGAATATTCAGTGACCTATTAGGTAACACAGAGAGGGATTTTCTCCCGTGCCTGTTCCTCTGCCTTGCACCAGCTCCAGTTCTGTCCAGCAGAAGTTTTATGCAAATCAGATTTGTGTTTTCTTGCAACAGTTCCACCTTATAAATGGAGAAATGTGTTGCACTTCCCAAGAACTGTGCATTCTACAAGACCTTTATCGAGGAGCAGATTGAATTTTTGCTGGCTGCCCCAAACAGGTAAATAATGTATCAGGGGCAGTGCAGTGTAGTGCCAGTTACTTTACAATTGAAGAACCAACATTTTTCTTGGGGAAACCCAAGCAGTTCTATGTCAAAACTAAGTCTGGTGAAACCAGCCCTCTCTTTATCACACCCCTCACTTGATTGCCAGTTTTGCAGCAGTTCACATGTTTCTGCCTTCCACGAGTTGAGATTTTTAATGACTCTGTCAGAATCTTCTCTTTTAACTGAAGTATTTTCTCCTAATTGTCATGAATGTGGAGAAAATAGGAATCATGACATGAATTACTGAAATACTTTAAAAATCAGCATTGTTGGTTCCCCTACTCCTCACAAAATAATTGCTTTTATCTTCCAATATTTGGGTCTAACAGGCTATATTTGTACTGACCCACATGTAGTAAAGGTTGGACCAGATGATCTTCCCAAGTCCTTTCTGACCTGAGCTGCTTTGTGATTCTACACAACTCCACCACACTTCCCAAAGCAGAACATCTCTATTCCTTTAGGGAACTGCTTTTGAACCCACCACTCTTGCAGGAGCAGCTTTTACTGTTGCTCTGAGGGTACTTGTGGCACCTGCTGACGTCTGAACTTTGAATCTGGTTCCCAAAGCCCCTCTGTTTTTCAGGCTGATGGTCCGTGAAATTGTCTCTCCCACCACAAGTCTGCCGAAGTCAATGAGCTCTTTATCCAGAGCCAGCTGTGAGAAGACAAACCATTAATTACCCCTGGCCTACATAGCACTAATGTCAATTAAATGAGCATCCGCTCTTTATAATAATAATTATATTATCCACATGCTTAAAAGGAGTCCCTTACAATGCAGGTCTTGACTGTACATTTCAATGGAACAGAAAAAGAACCTGTCTGGGCCATAAACATGACTGCTCCTTCCAGCCCTTCATTTACCTAGAAAACAAAACAGAAAACAACCCCAAGTACTTCTAGAAGATTTAGCCCATGTAGTCTGATGAAAAATATTTTCACTCATTCTTTGAGCAGCATATTAAAATGTATCTTTACTGATTCTGTTTCCACTTCAAAACAGTCTTTGTGATAGCCTGGTTAACTTTAGCTGGGCAAGATAAATATTTGGAAACTTGTTCTCATTTGGAGGAATTTTTCCAAACATGCCCTCAGAATCTGCCTTATCACAATTTATCAGAGCTTGAACATGCACACAGCTGTCCACAGTAGCACATACACAGTAGCTCTTCTAAAAATGTAGGGTTTTTTTCCTTTTTAACAGTTAAGAAATTGAATTTATGATGGTTTTAATCAAACTAGTGGCCTATACTAGGATTCTCCTCACTTTACACTTACCATTGGCTTAAATGTTACCAGGAATTCACAGGACATCCCAGAAGACATTTTGCCAGGTGGGTCAAAACTATGAAGATAATGAACATGAAACTCCAAATTAAAGCTGTGGATGGAACACCCAGCTCCTGCTCTGGTAACAATGGCAGATTTCTTTTTTCCCTCCCCACTTGGACTAATTATCAGAAAAGTCAAAATGAGTGACAGATTAATGAAAGGCTACAGAACCCTGCTGCAACTGGGAAACAACAAAGGCTGATTCTTTATTAAGGTTTTATTCAGGAAGACTTGAAGTGCTTTTAAAAGGCAAGACAGGGACTGTAGCCAAGGAGGTGAAGCTGAGGCTCAAAATCAGCAAGACCGGGGGAACTGCCCTGTCAGACAATTAGGAAGCAACTTCTCCCATTATCCATTTGAATGTTGCTCTGTAACATCTCCCCTGTCCAAACACAAAATGAAGAGGAAAAACCCAAGGAGGGGAGCTGCGAATGTTTAGAGAATGTGCTGCTTGTTTCCAGCTGTATCAAAATTATCTCGAATAGAATCTGCCACTCATTTCATGGTCTGTGTGAGGCAGGGAAAATGCCCATCAGAAGACAAGACATCTCACAGCTGCACTGTAAATGAAATTATTGAGGCACTCCTGGAGCCCTGCTCTGCCTGGCAGAGGAGGCAGAGGAGATAAGGAAGTGTTGTCAGCCATGGGAGCCCCTGAGCCAAGTGAGACACGGCACACACTCGCGCTTCACAGCTTTATCAAAACCAAATTAAACTCAAACCAAAGCAAAAGGAAACATTTTCAGAAAGGGAAACACTTCAGAATTCAGGAGATTAAAATGTGGACAGGGAATAAGCACCTGCATCCTGACCTTCTGAACAGACCCCTGGCAGTTTCTCCTGAGAATGACTTTAGGAATGGTTCTTTATTTCAAATATTACCTTGATAAAATAGTTCTGATTTAGAGCACAAACTGCCAAACACATAAACCCACACAGAACCACTCTGCTAAGGAGAGGCTCCAGTGCACGGGGTGTAATACTGCTCATTTTAACCGCTAGAATAAAGCTTTTTATCAGCAAATACAGTGCCTGCCACTGATAGCAGCTCTCAGGTGTTATGTCTGTAAATACCTGTGCACTGATTTTGGGGACAGTGACATCATGACAGTGTAGATATGCTGGGTATTTTCAAAATACTTGGCAAAACTATTTTGTAACAAACAATTTATGTCTGGTTCTACCTGAGATAAGCTTTATACAGTGTAGGATCAGTGTCCACAGGTCTGTGCTCTGCTGGTCAAATTATTAGTAACATGACAATGGAGAATAAAATCTTAGATTATTTTTGCTAGCTATTCAGCTGGAAAATATATGGGTAACCAATTTAATTTTAAAAAGTTAATTAATTTATCAGACATTGAAAAATCATTCACAACTCTTGACGTTTCATTTGTATTTGGAGAGTACTTTGAAAGGCAATTACAGCAAGGAAAGACTTAGGCCTTTCAAAAAGCATTGTTTAATTTTTGGTCACAAACCAGAGGTGCTGATTTACCATAAGCAAGAGTTCAACACACTAAATGAGAAAAAAAAAATCAATCTTTGAGAGCAGGAAACCCTCATTTTGTCGGATTAGTAGCTTCAGGCTTTGTCACAGAAATTAAACACATGTAAGTGGGTCAAAATTAAATCCACACACGTGATTTTGGACCAACCACGAGCTACACATGGAGTCAAGCACCAGAGCAGGTTTAGGAGCTGAAGGGCTCTGCTGTGCCCTGCTCAATCATCCACCTCCATCAGGCTGGGAATGAAGTGCTCCACACCTTTCCCAATCCACCCACAGCAGCAGGATCCAGACTCTACAGCTCTCCAGGGATTTGTCCAGTCAAGAACTCTCTGTTCTCATTCCTGAGGACTCTTGTGGGGACAAAGTGGGCAAGGAACGGCTTCACCTTGAACCATCCTGTCCTTATCAGCCGATCCAGAAATTCCATGCGGTTCATCCCCGCAAGGACTGTGGGCAGAGAGCTGGAAAGGAGCTCTGGAGTATGAAATCACTTACAGTGCTGAAACAACCTGTTTCTTCACTGGGCTGTCATTAAACTGTCCCACAGGTGGCTTCTCCAGGTCAGCGTAAGGGTTGAAACCTGAACTTTCTCCCTAAGCCAGAGGAATTCACCTCAATGTCTCCCATTTGTCCATAAGCTTCACTTACACACAGGAGCTTTAGCATTTTTTCACTTTCAGGCTAGACTACAATAATTCTTTTGTTTGTTTCACAGAATTCCAGGTAAATAAATTCTTTTCATGCTTCACTTTTTAGAGAAATACTACTTTTCACAACTTGCCTTTTGTTTATTTAAAGGCTCAGTCTGAATTTTTAAAAAGAAACATTTTGTGGATACCTCCTTTTGTTTATTTATAAACAGTGAGATAAAATTATCAGCATAGTTAAACTGAGATTAATTTGCAATCTCCCAACTAGACACAGCGCTTCATTACATAACCTGGCAGCAGGATTACAGGAATAGACTGATGGGAAAGACCACAGGATTGCAATTTAAGTGCTCTTTGCTCTGAGATTGATTTCCTTTATTTCATCACTTTTCCCCCTTCCTTTTCTGTCCAATTAAACTGTATTTATCTCAAGCCACAGGTCTGACTTCTCCCCCCCCCCACTTCTCTCCCCTATCCCACTGAGGAGGGAGTGGGACCTGCTCTGTGGAGTTTCTCTGCCTGCAGGGTTAACACACAAGCAGAAATTTCAGTTGCTGCAGAACTGGGGTCCAGTTCTTGTTGTGGTACAAAGGTAAAACAAGTCTACAATTAATTTACTTACTGAACACTGATGAAGTCCTTGAGCCATTCACTGATTCCCACCAGCCTGCAGTAATTAACACTGTAGGATGCATTTGTCAAAACTATCTTCTTCTTGTAGATATGACCAACATCAAAATCCTTGGAATGCCAAACAAACCGGGTGAATGTCAAAGACACAATGTCATGTTCATGGTCTAAGCGAGTTATTAACAGTTTTGTTAACTGAAATTTACCTGCATGGGAGTCACCACTTTTTTAAGGACATTATTTTATAGTAATAATGTATTTACAAACAATAGACAAGTACCAGTCATGCTGCCCTTCAAAAAACACACAACACAGTCCAACAGGAGGTTTCATCATCTGCTCACCTTTCTGGCAGTATTCAAACTCCCTTGAGAAAAGGAAGTATTTTATAATTTAAATAGTAAAACTAAGTAGTTTATTTAATCTATCACTCAACTAAGAGATTGTTAGAGGAAAAGGCTGATACCTCTCTACAATTCCATGCAGGATGGCCACTGACCTTGAAGTGAATGCAGCTGGGTTTGCTGCGGAAAGCACAGCCCTTATGTTCCTGACCAGGCACAGTTTGCTTGTGAAGAATTCCAGTTTGGAGTTGCTCCATTTTTTTCTCAGCCATTTGTTCCCTCATTGCCCTTATAGCCAACCGTGTGGGATCTTCAGCTTTGGGTGCCTAAAAAGGAACATGCAGAAAACCACCAGATCACAGAATCTGCAGCTCCAGTAGAAAAATCTGCAAAAGGAATCTTCCAGCACCTGCCCAGCCTTTGTCTGGCTCTCTCCAGTCAAACTCAGCATCCCAACCTCAACATGAAGAATTTAATGGATTCTCAGCTGTCTGTTCTACAGTTTATCATCAGCCAGCACTACAACATCATGTTTTTCATGGCAGAATTAGCTTTTCTGCACTTTAAGGGTTTTTTTTCCCCTCTCAACTTACTAAACATTGAGGAAAAAAAACCAGCTGACTTCACTGTAACGTTTCAGTCATGGTCCAGTGCTTCTCCATGCAAGTCTAGGAATATGTACTGACATGATTTCTTTTTGATTGATTCTGAAGTATTTTTAAACTCAAACCATTAAACATAATGTGGTTTATGTCTTCACAGATTTCTGAACTAAACCTGAAGTACTGTTTTCTCTTTGAGAGAACAAACTCCTCCAGAACAGTGTCAAACAGCAATGACTGATGATATTCTCACATCTGAATTTCTGCATCTATGTAATAACATAATGTCTGCATTTTAACAGCAAAATACACAATTACTGGTTTCGAGCAAGATTCTTCTCTGTTTCTTACACGAGAATGTGGTATCACAACATTTACCTTGTGCAAGTCATATTCCCGATTCCAAAGTCCTGGAAACTCTGGCACCAGGAGGGTCTTGTCCCCCTCTGTGTCCTCATCACCACTTTCCCAGAGCACATCCTGGGGTCTGCTCTCAGAACTCTCTCCCTGGGGAGCAGTTTCCTCCCCAGCCAAGGAACAAACTGATGGAGAGCGCCACGACTTCTGTGAAAGAGCACAAGGTTTGAAGATACAGCTAAAAATTACTAGAGAAGAGTTACTTCAACAATTATCAGTTTCTGAGTGGATCTTATCACACAAAAATGACAGGTCTTTGGCTTTTTGGCCTCTTGGCCTTTGGCTCAGAGGCCAAAGATGCCAACTTAGGCCAATCCCCTCTTAAAACATTGAATACAGACAAAATCTTATGTTAATAGTCACTATATTTCCTTCAAGAAAAAGGAAACTAACAGATATAAAGAGATCTGATGGGGAAATTACTCTCACTTGTTCTCTACTGTCTCATGTTTGGTTGTAGCCTATGCTATTTTTAAACAGAATTCAGTGACCTACACATTTAACAATACAAAACAGAACAATATAAAGAGAATTAATTCCTAGGCCTGTGCTTACCTGTGGTATTTCGCCTTCTGCATGTTTGCAGGTCTCCTCACTTTGCCAGGCTTCCCTACACTGCAGTAAAGGATCCTCAAGTTTGCCACGAGCCTTAATAGCCTTAGTAGGGCACTGACTTTTTCTCTGCTTGTGAATAGAAGCTCTTTCTTGCAAAATTCGAGACACAATTTCCATTTTTCTTGACTTCTGCAGTTCTCTAAAAGCTCTGTAATCCAAAGTTGTAAGAAATATTAACCCAACCATGGTTGTTTACCAGTAACATTAACTACAACCCAGTTCCCTTGGAGCCTTTTAGCTAAATAGCAAGTCTTTAAGTCGGGTTCAGTGGTAATTTGTGCCAAGACACCAAGTGATTCAGAGGCTGTTTATACATTTTTGCAGACTAAATATACTCAGTTACAGCGTTTTAGAAGGCTGATACAGACTTTCACAGTGTTCAAGGGAGGAAGAAGGACAATTACTTCAGGTTCCCAGTTCAGGGTCACTGAACTCCCCTCCTGGAGGAGTCGATCCCGGAACACGCACGGAGCTCTGGTGCTCTGAGCACGCCTAAGGCAGGAGTTCAGGGCACCAGGAGCAGACTGTGTCAAACACAGAGTGGCAGAGGGAGTTCACTCCCTCCAGGCACCATCAGAGATGTTCTGCCTTCAGGAGCTGACTGAGCCCCAGGGAGCAGGCAGAGTTTGATATGGATATATACTCACTCTTCCTTTTTTTCGTCTTCTTGTCGTCGTTTGTGGAGAAAAATTTCCCTGATAGCATTGCCTCCTTCTGCTAGGATGGCCTCCCTCATTTTCATCTCCTCCTTCTTTGCCTCCAAGGCTTTTGCTTTGTTCAAGATCTGGAGTGTTTGGAGCCTTTCCTATGAAAGTCACACAAACCAGTTACATATTTGATTCACATATTAAAGAATATAAAACAGAGAATCTAATGCTGGTCCCCTTCTCCAAGTATACATTTATAGTGGATGTCTCTGAAGCAGAAGGTACTGTCTGTAACATTCTCTGTAGTCTGAGAATGTAGGTGCTGAGATGCAGAAAGCTCTGCCTAGGTCCAGGCTAATTCTCTCCCCTTCCAGCCTGCCCCTGAAATGCTGCTCAGTGAAGGAATGTGAAAAGATAACAGTTCTAAACAAATCAGGATTAAATTAAGATCATTCCCTCAGATTCTACAGAACATAAATAGAAAAGCAAAGCAGCATAGCTCAGAAATTCCTAATTTATACTGTTTAAATTCTCAAATAACTGTTTTTCTTCCATATGTTTTCTCCATGTGGAATATTTCTGCATTGGGATCCAAATAACTGGAAATCCTTCTGGCTGAACTTCCGGAGAACTTTTTTTAGTATGCATGACTTCCCAGAGAGTTCCCCTCCCAGAACAACTAGACTGTTGACAGAGTAAACTGCATCAGCAGAATTGTCAAAACCTGCCCACACAGATCTCATGCCATCCCTCCAATGGTTAAACTCTCCCCAGTTTCAAGGGGTTTGGTCAGTGATCTGGTCAAAAATCTCCACACAGCTCTGCAAGGAGAGCTGAACTGACTTGCATTAGAACCCAGCAGTCTCCCAAGCCAGTGACTTCATTCCCATCCCAGCCCAGCAGCAGTACCCTGTTGGAAGTGATGCTGGTTTTCAGGGAAAGCACAGCTTGTATCCTTCTCTCCATATGCTCCTGAGCCTTCACTTCTTCCTTTGCATTTTTTTCATGAATTCTGTAAGCAAAGTAAAATCTTTCAGGCTCCCATCCTGGAAAGCTCTTGGTATTAGAATGTCTGAGCTGACAAGGAGTAATTGCCAGTGTCCCAGGCACTGCTGCTGTAAACCCCTGGTTGGTGGGCACTGGCTGTGGGCTCAGGGGAACAGTTGGAGACTCCTCCAAACTCAGCACCACTTGAGCTCCAAGTGCCAACAGGTTTTCAAATATTTTGCTCAACAACTTCAATTTTTTTAAATTTTGGGTATGAAGAATGTGTTTCATGTTATGACATATGACTGGCTGCTAAAATAAAGAATTCAGGTGTTGCTCATATAAGCAATATCTAAACCTTATGCAGCACACATTTACAAGCCAAGCACATGTACCCACACTAAAAATAAACCCTAAAAACTCTACAAGTTGGAAATATGTGGGCAGGCACCAAACCTGAGAATATTCCAGCTAATATAATGGGAAACCAGGAAAGAAATGAAGATTGATATGTTTGATACATTTGTCCAGAAAAAAAAATCTATTTGATTTTGTTTTTCTTATGATCATTTTGTACTGATCACAACTTTTAGCACAAAGCTAAAAGTTGCTCTAGAATGATGTAGTTCAGTATTTACAAGCACTTTCTCTATTGATTAACTTTTTAATCCATCCAACAGCATATAAAGAATGCAATAAAGATTGATTCCCTTCACATCTAATAAAAATAAACCAGCACAGAAACAGTACAATTATTTCAATCATTTTACAATTAAGTCCTAATATTTATATAATAGGATATATTTGCATATATGTAAAAATAAGTAACAAATGTTTGGTTTCTTCAGCAGAAAAATAATTCAACACCAGAATAATAGCATAAACATAAACCTATGAAAGAACATTTAATTTAAAATCAACCAGAGCAGAAGCACAAAGAAATGGCCCATGAAGCCATGGATATTTTTTTACCACATTTTTGAGGGGACATAGAATGGCACAGGGCAGGTTTCAGACCTGGATTTTAGTTATACTACTTTAGTTAATGGCACACAGACATATATAAAATGCTTCAAATCATTGTCAATGCCTCCAAGTGGTCAGAGTCCTCATGACAAAGACTCCAGGCAATGTGGAGGCCATGCTAAGACACAGAGTGGATTTTCTTCTTTCCAAGTCCTTTTGTGCTCTGTAAGACCTCAATGCTTCACCACACTGTACCTGGCACGAGATTTCCAAGCGCAACAGAAGACACACCTTGCAGAAAAATCATTATTTCTCAAAGACTGGAGGATAAAGTCTTGCCCAGCAGAGAATGTACAACAGGAAAGGAGTGAAGCCTCACCTTGCCATGCTTTGCCTCAGGAAGCAGACTGCTTTCTCATGGTTCCTTTTGGCATCCTCAAGGAGTTTTTTATTTCTTTCTTCACATTCTCTCCGGGCTTCCTCCTCTCTTCTGCAAAACACAGACAAACCAACAGCTGCAGCAGGACTAAG